>VHKM01000139.1:0-108122 GCA_007210695.1 Neogobius melanostomus
CAAAAAGAGAGATATTCATGGAGAGGGGCGTTTTCCATTCCCTACGCCCCGGATCTACCTTTGCCTTTCATATGAAGCCAGGACATTCTTGCAGCGTTGGACTACAACCACCACAACCACAAAGGCCAAGTGTTGTAAGTGATTACTTTATGACTTTCCTATATAATGCATGTTTTGGGAACTAATGTCATAATTTGTTCTGCAGGCAAGAACGACTGTACAGCAAGAAGTCACAGACCGGATACAAAGAGGCAAAAGACTACAGTTACATCCCTGACCTGCAGACAAAAATTCTAGGAATACAACTTCAGTCTGCAGGAGAACTCTCAAGAAAACGAAGCTTGAGACCAGATGAACCTTGGTTTCTGGGACCTCTGTTTGGCATTGTGCCCCCTCCTACAGCTGATCTGGTGCAGTCACAAGTCCACAGAGGGCAGGTATGTTGTTTGTTTTTCATTGTTTACAATGAACATTTGTTTTTTCTTTTAGTGTGTATTTATGCAAGATTCCTATTTTCATTAATATTTTTGCCACATCACTTCCATGTCCTTTTCCATAATAAAATAACTGTTCTAATGGCAAAAAATGTATGTTTTGTTTTTCTAGGAGATGCCATCAGCTCCCTGAACAGACTCCAAGTCAAACATAAGCAGTGCATATTTATTTATTTTTACAAACATGGAATTATTTACAATAAAGCCGTTTCTTCCCTAATTCGTAGCCATATTTTCTGATGTGCTCACTACTTGTTTATTGCCTGAATGGTGCTTCTTTATAGCCAACATAAATGCCAAAAGGGTCAAGATAATTGTCTGTCCTCCTCACTGATCAGTCTAGATCTTGATTGTCCTCTGCACCTTCCCGGCCTCCTTCCCTGCCCCTGCTGCCCCTGCTGCCCTCAGTGCTTCCCTCCACAGGAACATCAAATTGATTCGAGCTGTAATTCTAAAGGAAAAATAAAATATGTTATTGTGATCAAATACATGCTGTATTATTCTACACATCACAGGAAAGAAAATACAATGATAAAGGGGTACTTATTTTACTTCCCTCATATTGTACAGCAGGCCTTCTATTTACTATAGCAAATAACTGTATTTTCATCTACGTTTGCTTTGTTCTGAACTGCATAACTACCGGCCCATGCACGGTCTCTTTCCCTGCAAATATGACCTTGTACTGAGTGAACTAATTCCATGTTATGTGTACAGGTAACCTTTTTTCCCCCTTCTAAATGTCTAAACTAGTGAAACTTGTTGGGGGCACTACACACCTTGCCCAGGGACAGTAGTTGAAAAGTATTGGCACAATTCACAGAAATGTTTATCAATGTGTACTGTCCCTGTCAAAATACCTAATAAATAAATCAGCACTGTTGTAGGCTATTCAGGTAAATCAGTTCAGCTTTGTGGAGTGTGATGTAAAATGCTGGTATGTAAGCTTCATAATTAGAAAACAATGTTGAGCAAATTAGTCTCTAATAATGATATACTGCTATTGGAATATGCTACTTAGCAGATTAATAAAACAGGCTAAACCCCAGTAAATATTCGGTGGATTAGGCTGTTTTAGTTAGAAGGTAATGTCAGAGCCATTTGATTATTAGTTTATTAGCTTGAGACATTTTAGTACTTTTTTGACCAACTAATAGGGTGTTTGGTGTGATTCTTATTTTTTTAGCTTATACAAAGTAATAACTTATTCATGAACGCATTTCCATTATAATCCAATCATAACACAAAACAGGTAGAAATGGTGAAAAACGTTTTCCCCTACTACCCCCGTTTTTCCTCTCAAACATTAATATGTAGTTTACTCAAATCCAAATTCCATTCACATATTCAAAATAACTTACAGATTTATAACTTTCTTACCTCTGTAGACATTACGAGTCTAAACAAAAGATTTGTGTAATCGCTGTCGCTGTTGTGTTCTGAACTGCTCGTGCTCGTGCAAGCGTGCGCGTGTTCCATGAGCGTGCACAACTCTGGATGCAATTCCGCTTGTTGCCAAAGGGGTCATAGTTCTGCAAGAACTCATAGACTTGCGTTGTGCACCTTTAAAACAGTATGGCAAAAAAAAAAAAAAACAGTTCACAGGTTTTAGACTGAGGAGAATCAACACAAATGTGCAATGGAACAAAAATACTTTGGATAGTATTTCTCTTAGGGCGTTTTCACACAGGCTCTAGTTAGGTCGACCTAAAGGGACTTTTGTGTGGCTTTTCTATTGCGTTCTCGTCACATTTTTGCAATTTTTGGTTGAGTTTTTGTCCGTTTTCTGTTGCACTTTCATCGCTTTTGTTTGTCACTGTTTTGCCGCTTTTTTTGGGTCACTTTTTGACGGCTTTTGTTGAGTTTTCATCCTTGTTTTCTTCTCGTTTTTCGTCTTCATTTTGACCCTTTTTTTTTCAAAGAAGCTGTTAGATTTGGGTAACGCCAAACTGGAGAAAATGTGCTCAGTTCAGGTGAGAGCCAAGAGGTTAACATGCACTGTCCTGACCAAATAAACACATTATTCTGATGTTGTACCCATTCTTCACATCATTTATTGTTATGTGAAAGTAATTAATGATAGAAAGTTTGCTATATTTGTTTTAATACAGTATTTGTCAGTAATCTACAGAAGTTTCATTTCAATTTTTCCTGTTCACCCGGAGCGTCTGGCCTTAATTCCCAGGTCTGAGCTGACGGAGGGTTTCTGCGTGGTGTTGATGGAGCTTCATTGTTTTGTTGTTGGTGCAGTTTGTGAGCGGGCCTTTGGGAGATGGGGCTGAGCAGGGGGGGGGGGGGGATGATGGCATCACTGTCAGGCCCGCGGATACTGTCAGAGTGCAGGTGAGTGTCTGCTCCGCGGTAATGCGCAGATTATCAGGGCCGCTGCACGCTAACGCCTGTCTCCTGTCTGTGCTGATGCATCGACGGCTCGCGGCGCCGCTTTTATATTGCGCTTCAGAGCCGGGAGGAGACGCTAAGCAAAAGGTTGAGAGTGAAGGCAGAATGAGCCGTCTGTGTTCAGATCGATTCAGACGCAGTCACGTTCGAGAGACGACGAGAAGCACCGAACGAAGACACAAGGAGCACACTCCTCACCGACAGGCCTCCTCTGGTCAGGGGTCGGTCCTCAAACTCTAACACAGACCTGGGCAAATTACGATTCAGTCGCCCCACAACTTGTAGGGCATAAATTCCTGAGTATGTCAAAACAAAAAGTAAGTCTCTAGCTCATTGCTTTGCGGAGTTATGATTTTTAAAAAGGGGGGTATTTTGTAAAATTGACTTTTTCAAGCTTTATATCATGTTATTATGTCATTCCCTCATTAAACACATGCCTGGAGTGTTGCCTTGGCTCATTCACATATTTTTGAGTAATCAGTAAAAACTTAGACGGCAGCCATTTTAGGTGTAGCTATGCCTCAGTCCTCCTAGGAACGCCCCCACCTCCTGGAGACGCCTCTGGACCTTTCGTCACCAGCCAAGCCACCAACCACTGCTCCTCAGCTCAGCAGAGCCCCTCCCCGCACAGTAGTGTTGTTTAGATGCCACAGCAGTGTGCTGAAGGGGGCGTGTCGGAAAGCTTCTTAAAGAGACAGAGGCCTATTCAAGACGTTCAGTACAGCCATTTTGAGAGAGCAATTTTATTCAAGGCAGTTATTTTAATTTACTGCATATACAGACCAACAGAAGGTTACGTCATCATTGTAGTATGCTATAGACTGGTGCTATGTGATTGAAAAAAGCATAATACCCCCCTTTAAAGAAATGACCAGAATGCTCACTCCAGCCACTAGGGGCTGTTTAAATAAAAATAGAAGGAAAGAAATCCACACGTGTCCAGCAGAGGGCACTGACATGATAGATCAGGATATAAACAACACATTGGCTACAGTCCTGTCAGGCTCATTATTATTCATTTATTGAACAAGTTTCCTCAATAGTATTTTCCCAATCAAAACATTATTATTTTGGAGCTTTTGTTTATGGACTCCGGCAATACACTCTCCTTTTGGCCTCTAGGGAAATTTACTTGGAGACCCCTGCTAAGTTTGAAGGAAGCACAGAGGTGCTTTCAGTGCGATGGTAGAAGTTAATGAAGTTGAATAACCTGAATAACCATGCACACATGGATGTCCTTGGCTTGATATGGCTAAATATTTACAGAAAATAATAGTCCTACTAAATATCAGTATCAGATATTCAAAATACACAAGTGTGTAATGTACAATAGGATAAAGTTGCAGAATAAGTTATTGTTGAGTTATTGTTGATGCGGCCCTCCGACTTAATTCAGGCTTCTTATGTGGCCCCTTATGAAAATGAATTGCTCACCGCTGCTCTAACAGGAACTTTTGGGTCGCAGTCTTTTGATAAATTCTGGTTATCCATTTAGGGCCAGCAGCTAGCCCCAGAGCAGACCCCAAAACGGTGCCATGCCATTGGTCGCACAACCCACAAGCCCGACGTCTCATTATTCCAAAGATTTACCATTGAGCAGGGGTGCCATTAGTCCAACATCTCTTTAGTCACCCCTACTCAATGGGACATTTCGGTGTAATGAGATGTCGGACAAATGGGCCAAAGCCCCACAAAACGAACACTGGATGAAGGTTGTTAAAGATGTTAAATATATTTCACAGTTACATCAATGAAGTGAGAAGTTGCAGTTAGTTTCTGGATGGTTTTAAATACTTCAAAACATTATGAAATGTTGCTTAAAAATAGAACGTTCAGGTTTTTAAGAGCAGGCTCAAGACCCACCTTTTAGCTTAGCTTTTAGCTGATATCTGTTTATTTATGTTAGTCCCATTTATTTATTTATCTATCTATTTATTAACCTTGAAAACTTGATATTTATTAATATTTGATATTTATTTCTAGCTTCTTACTGGTTTCTTACTGTGTTTTTAAACTTTTTATACTGCTTGGCTGGCTGTGTGGGTGCTGTCCTGTGGGTGCCCAGGTGGAGGTGTGGTGTCTCCTATGGGGACCCTTGTGTCGGTGCCCGGGCGGCCATGGCTGGTGTGCTGCTCCCGGGGAGGACGGCTCCTCTGATGGGACCTTATGTGTTTCTGTGTGTGTGAGTGTAGAGTAAAGGGTAGAGGGTGTAGGTGTGTGTGTGTGTGTGTGTGCGCGTGTGTGTGTGTGTGTGTGTGTGTATGTGTGTGTGAGTGTAGAGTAAAGGGTAGGGGGTGTAGGTGTGTGTGTGTGTGTGTGTGTGTGTGTGTGTGTGTGTGAGAGAGAGTGTAGAGTAAAGGGTAGGGGTGTAGGTGTGTGTGTGTGTGGTGTGGGGGGGGGGGGTGTGTGTGTGTGTGTGGTGTGTGTGGTGGTGTGTGTGTGTGTGTGTGTGAGGTGTAGAGTAAAGGGTAGGGGTGTAGGTGTGTGTGTGTGTGTGTGTGTGTGAGAGTGTAGAGTGGGTAGGGGGTGTGTGTGTGGTGTGTGTGTGTGTGTGTGTGTGAGTGTGTGTGTGAGTGTAGAGTAAAGGGTAGGGGTGTAGGTGTGTGTGTGTGTGCGTGTGCGTGTGCGTGTGTGTGTGTGTGTGTGTGTGTGTGTGTGTGTGTGTGTGTGTGAGTGTAGAGTAAAGGGTAGGGGGTGTAGGTGTGTGTGTGTGTGTGTGTGGTGTGTGTGTGTGTGTGTGAGTGTGTGTGTGAGTGTAGAGTAAAGGGTAGGGGTGTAGGTGTGTGTGTGTGTGCGTGTGCGTGTGTGTGTGTGTGTGTGTGTGTGTGTGTGTGTGTGTGAGTGTAGAGTAAAGGGTAGGGGGTGTAGGTGTGTGTGTGTGTGTGTGTGTGTGTGTGTGTGTGTGTGTGTGTGTGTGTGTGTGTGTGTGAGAGAGAGTGTAGAGTAAAGGGTAGGGTGGGTTTGTTTACATGAAAAATGAGTACATTTTTATGATAACACACCTTCACTATCAGGACTCTGAGAAATATGAGGACATTTTCCGGGTCCTCATTTTTCCAAGCTTACCACAGTGTTGTAGAGCACCCAAAATAGCCCTAAAACTTAAAATCTCACTTGTCCTGAAAGTTCACAATTTTCGAAATAAAGTGTGTGTGTGTGTATTTAATTTTTTGCTCACCTTCAATACGCCAACTAGTGGTCACATTTGGTACTCACACACACTTTCACACACTTGGTCACGTGACTCCTAACTACGTCCTCACATCTCTTATTTATGTCATACACACACACAATGTTTTAAGCTAGTTAGCATGACAAATCAATATTACTTAATAACGTATACCTTCTAATTAATAATTCTAATTATTAATAAAATGCATTCCAAATAAAAGTTGATCTTAGTCACCAGTCTACCTATACATGTGTAAAATATTCCTCCACAGATCATTTCATTTACTTTAGCCAATGCTAACAACTAGCTAAATGGTAGCTAGGCAGGCTAAACTAGCAATTTTGCTAGCTAAGCCATCCACATGTGCCATGTGGATAATTTTCAGAGCACAGCTGCAAGGATTACAAGGTAAGTCACTGATTTCTCACTGATTTCTCTCGATTTTAACACAATATACTTTCTGGAATTTTGTTGTGTTGCTTAGCTGTGCTTTTCTTTTACAAATTCGAACAAAGAACCACTTTTTTTTCTTTATTTGTAGTCAATCATTCTCTCTTCAGATCAGTCATCTTACAATATTATGTTAGTACAGTGGTCCCTCGTTTATCGCGGGGGTTACGTTCTAAAAACAACCCGCAATAAACAAAATCCGCGAAGTAGACAGCTTTATTTTTTACAATGATTATATATGTTTTAAGTCAGTAAAACCCTCACCACACACTTTATACACTTGTCACTAGTTCACACGGGTTCTCCAGCGGCGTCGCCAGGCTATTTTTACCGGGGCTTCAGCCCCGGATGTTTTCATTCTAGCCCCCGAATCAAATTTGATGGCCAGATTTGGGTTCTTTTGGCCGCAAAATTACGTCTGTTGCATTGTGCGCTCTGCTCCAAAAAACGTCCTTTCCTCGTGTCCCGACCCATCCTCACAGCGATGCTCTTGACCAGCACAGAGCAGAATGAGATGGTGATCACTGATCATAGTTTGAAAGTCATTTTTCAGACGCAGATGAATCGGCGAGACGCGTCTTTCCCCTCTCTCTCTGTGCCTTCGCTCTCCGCTGTGACCACGGCCTCAAAGAACACTGCTGCCCGCTACCCACTAACTTTCTTATGTTGCTCCCTTTAGTGTCAATATGCAAACACTTTTACATTACACACAGAGCTACGCAAAGACACGTTTGGCTTACTTCTTTCAAGCTTCATTTTATTATTCAACACCGGAACTTCACAACTTCCAAGCATTAGTTGCCTTGCGCCATCTATCGGTAAACATACTGAGGCTCATACATAACATTTCTGATAGGGCAACTGAACATATATTTGCTGATGTTTGTTTGATGTTTTGCCTGATGAACAGAGAGTTCATGCCTGTGCGTAAAGTCTGCTCTGATAGCTGGCGCGTTGGCACATGTTTCTTTTACTCCTCTTTCTCATCGTTTTCATTAAATAGGGCCTACAGGCTGTATTTTGTCAAATGCATTAATAAAACAGCGACGCAAATATTGGTCAATGCCATTCAATCACAGTGGCCTCAGTCCGAGCGTTTGATGGCCGAAGCACGTGCGTAATGAGCGTAAAGCAGGCGGCGGCACTGGGAGAGGAGGAGAGAGCACGCCCCGTGCGCGAAATTTGTATCGGCCACCCGCTTTACTCGCTGCCCCACTCACACATTAGACCCTGGCGCCGCTATTGTCTAAGTGTAAAAGGCTCTGACACATGTCACGGTTAGGTTGTACAGTTGAGAACATTGGAGTGAAATGTTGGAGCGAAAACGTCCGAGACACAATGCGAAAGCCCGCGAATAAAAAACATAAAACGTGATTCTGGACTTACCGGTGAAAGTAACATACATGATCATGGCCTCAGTAAATTTCCTCTCTAAGCGTCGAGTAAACCCAAGAAATGGGTCCTGATAAACTTGATTAATCCATCAAAGGATAATACAATCCACAAAGAAAACAATCCAGTAAACCTTGAATCCGTCACCTATCGCAAAGTATTCTCTCCAACCCAAGCGCTGCAGCTTAGAATAGAGAGAGAGGGACGCGAACAAAAAATCAGGACGATTGGAACAAGTGTGGCCTCCAATCATATTGAAATGAAGACGTGTCAGCCAGGCCGTTTTTGTTCTATTCCCTCATGCCGCACGACCTGTGATCTGTGAGCGTGGCCGACAACCCACACTAACGTTCATGAGATGCGAGAATGATAAACGCGTTTAGATCGGGTTTTTTTCATATTTAGCAATTAATAATTAATACTATAATAGCCAAACCAAGTTAATTATATTATTTAAGAACACAATAAATAGTGAGTAAATAATATAATAAAGGTACAAATAGGCTAAGCCTACAAATTATGCCAGTCCTTAAGAATTTGACCTCCCAAATAACTATTATTGGCAAACATAAAGCTGTGATCTAAACTGAGTATCTGTTGAAATTCAAAATAATTCATCACATTATAATTTCACTAAGAATATGCTGTTTATAATTTAACGACAAGGGTGCACAAACAGAAAGACAATGCTCTAAACATGGGTACATGGCTAAATCCTTAATTAAAGATCATTTTTTTAATTAGCCTATATTCATTATCTTATTATTATTAATTATTATTAAAATCAAAATAAGGGGAGGTGGAAAATTGTTTGGGAGTATACAAAATGCGGACCAGGGTTTAGGAATTAAAAAATAAAGCACTATCTCTTCTTACAAGATTTGTTTGATTAAGAAACAGAGCAAACAGGCCTTGCAGCACAGAGTAAGAGCACAGAGTCAGAGCACAAGTCAGAACACCATTAACAAACAATTAATCACTCCTCAAAATCTGTTCAGACTACCAAAAATTCACCAGAAATGCAGGAAATTGGGTGTTTATTCTTTTCAAAAATTCCTGGGGGAGGACCTCCAGATCCCCGTTATTTGGTGGAGTTACACGAACACAGCTGGGCGCTGAGCCCCGAATCTTTTCAAACTCTAAATGCCCCTGGTTCTCCCTTTGCCTGTGTCACTCGTGTGATTTATTTGTCTAATAAGTAGGGATGGGCGGATCGATACAAAAATGTCGCTATTTAGATCCAGGCGGCTCTTTTAAAGGATCGATCCTCAAGCTCAAATATTGATACTTTAATTTAAATTAATATTTATGTATTTTCTGATATATTACTATAATTTGGTGCGCAAAAACAGCTTTTGCTCCTTCTGCCTTCTGCCCTTCAGCAGCACCGGCGTATGCCCCGCCCCTTTTCTCCTGCACGTGCTGCATCTGCGCTCTCCCCATGCTCTCTCTGCGTCCACAGTAAACAGAACAAGCATGGCCCTGCGCGGCAAAAAAGAGAACTATGGAGCTATTTTAGCCTAACAGGAGGAGACACGATGCAGAGCGGGTGAAGAGACAGTCGAATGTTCTGTGCATGTGAAGTGTCCAGCTAGATTATTAACAGATGAGTAGGGCGTTTGCTAGCCTAGTTTTTTTTTTTTTTGGAGAAGTTTTCATATAATCAGTCATCTACAGCAGTCAGGTAGGGAACATGGCATGTCATTTGCAACAAGTTAAAAACGGTAAACTTCGCACATCTCTTGGTTGAAACAGGTGCGTAAGAGAGGGCATAAAAGCCAAACGTAAAGCAGGAAAGAACTCTCGCACACTGTATACTTGCAACACCCGTGTTCCTTTATTTGAGCGTTTCGGCCTGTGGCCTTCGTCAAGCAACAAGTTAAAATAGACCATTCATCTGGTGAAGGCAGCCATGGTGAGTGTATGATTATGATTATTATAAGTGTTTGCTCAAGTGCAAAATAAGTCACACATTTTTCATTTTGCACTTGTATTAAGCACCTTTTTAAATGGCTCTTTTTGTTGTTCATGTAATCCAGAATATAGAAGACTGTTTTGTTCAGCTGTTGATGCAACATGAAAAAAAAAAAAATACTTCCGGTGTCGGTATCGGATCGATATCAACTTTTTTGCCCCAGGTATTACTTGGTATCGGATCGAATCCAAAATTACTGGTATCACCCATCCCTACTTATAAGACTTTTAGATTCACATTTTTACAGACGTGGGGATGGAAACATCATGAGCTGCTCTCGTCTCCGCTGTGCGCTTGTTCAAACTAAGAGACAATCGTAGCTACGACCAAAGTTTTATCGTCACAGTTTCAGGCTTCAGAAGGCGAGTGTTTAGCTCAGGCGAGCGCCACATGCTAGCGGTGTTTATTTTTGCGGAAAAGTTCATAGAACGTGAATGTAGATTTGGACCTGCTCATGCCCGGCCTGTGCTGCTGTGACACTGCGGCGTGTAGTGTGTGCGCTCATGTGTTGACGGGACACACACAGATCCTCTATGCAACGAGAGAGGCTCACTCTGCGACTAGCCAATCAGGACGCACAATACAATACCCGTATGGCGTAAAATTGTGCTAAAAATAAATCCGCGAGGACGCGAAAGGTGAACTGCGTTATAGCGAGAGACCACTGTAATAGAAGCCTACGTATAACCAGTGTTAAAATTTAACATATTTTACATTTTGTTTGGTCTTTTAATGAAAATGTAATTTTAATGTTAGTCAAGATTTAGTCAAATCATTCTTTTCAGTTATAGTCTAGTCTACTAAAATGTCTTGCAAATTAAGTGAACTAAATCTAAAATGAATTTAGTCAACTTAAGGCAAGACACTGCAGGTGAAAAGGGATTTTTTTTTTTTTTGATTTACAGATATCAATTTGAAACTTTTGGTGTAGATTACTGGCATAAATGTGAGAAGAAAATATATTGCAAGTTTTCTGTCATTTAATGTTATCATATAAAAAAGTAAATTTGTGGGAAAACATTCAATAAGTGCAATATTTAAACATGTTTGTTTCCAGGTGAAAGCTTTGATTTTTTGTTTTGTTGTGCCTATTGTGTCTCCCCTTAAAAATCATCATTTATCATATTTAATCAATTTCCACAGCTTTGCAAATCTTCTCCCACAAAAGCAAAGTTCTACACTTGTTCCTTTGACAGAGGATTTAAAAGATATAACATAGATATAACACTTTTTCAAACTGTGTCTCAGAGGTTCAGGTGTTTTTAGTCCTTAATTTTTTATTCTGTTTTATTATAGTCGACATGAATGGATGTAGATAGTAGTCTTAGTCTTTGTCTACTTTTAGTTTACTTGACTCAAATGATGATGAAATACAAAAGTAACACTACCTTTTACCATGAATAAGTTAACTTGAGATGAAATGCTAAATAATACTTTTTTTTTTTAATCAAGTGTCCGTCTGACTTTTTATCATCTTTTGTGTTGCAGTTGTAACTTTTTGTGTTGCATAGACAAGGATGACAAGGAGAGTGAGATTAAGACCTGAATGAATGAAACCATTCAATTTATTTTATCTAAAAGAGACAAGCCCTGCTTGGAGACCCTATGGATCAATGAATTTAAAGGTGAGCTTTTAGTTTCCTATTGTTGAACAACTCTACTCTGACTCTCCCCTTGCACTGTCAATAGGCAGACACTCTTTTTTTATTGGTTTATTTGGTAGGGACAGTGCAAGTTAATGAACAAGCCACACCGGATTGTAGCCTTGGGCTAATTTCCATCTGTCGTCCCCATACGCACTCTCAAACACACTCTCATACATCCTGACTGATCTTTGGCTTAACATTAGGCTTATTTGCCACCAAGAACAGATGGATTTGTTTACAGAACTGAAACACATCAGGTGAGTATATCTGCACATTGACAACAAAACTAGCACTTTTTCAGAATGTAGTAGGCTTAAGAAACAACCTTCTGAATTTAACAGAACATCCCAACCTTCAAAATAATGACTGTATTTTTCTTTATCCAAATTCTGTTTCTCTTAATGGTTGATTGAATATCAGCTTATTTAGGAAGCTGTTTATCAATGGGTATGGCTTTCTTTATACACATAGGCCCACTGTCATTACAAGAGGAGTTTTAAACTTCCTTTGAAATCAACAAGATAACCCTAATGTCAGGATCATTAACTTTTTATGTGTGAGGTCGTCAGGTCCTCATTTTGTTCGAGCTTGGGTCAGCAGAAGTGTGTGTCAGAGCGGGTCATTTTATGTGCCAGACTAAATTGCGTCCGTCATCAGGTCCTCATTTTGCTTTTTTGTCAGACTTAGTCTGTGTAAGGGCAGGTCCTCGTTTGGTTCTATATAGTGCTAGACTAAAGTGTGTGTCAGGCTAAAATTACTCATATTGTTCTTGCGTATATTATGAGCTAACAGGAGGCTTAATTTGCAACAAAGAATAGATGAATGATTTGTTTTACAGAACTGAAACAAAGCAGGTGTGTATATTCCCACATTGACAACAAAACCAGAACTTTATTCAGAAAGCAGTAAGCTTAAGAAACAACCCTTTGAATTGAACAGAACCTCCCAACCTTCAAAATATATAATACATTTTTCTTTATCCAAATTCTGTTTCTCTCAATGGTTGGTTATCAGTCTATTTGTGTAGCTGCTTATCAAAGGGAATAGTTCATTTATATAGTGGTAGACCCACATGAGGGGTTTTAAGCATTTTCAGTCAACAATAAGATGATTTTGATGTCAGGATGATTGACTGTTTATATGTGAGGTTTTCAGGTCCTCATTTTACCCTAGCTTGTGTCAGACCAAAGTGTGTGTCACATTAGGTCTTTGTTTTGTTCTGGATTGTTTGACTAAAGGGTGTGTCTGACTTAAGAATATCCTTTTCTTCTTGCTGGTCTTATGATATCATGACACCAACATTAATGAATAAATCAGAGTTACAACTTCATATGTTTTTTTAATAAGCATAATATTCTGACAGTTTGTCCTAAATATTGTTACAGAAGTCAAGTGCCAGGGTCAAAGCGCAAAGTCCAGGAGATCCTGAAGAGAGTAATGGAGCCTCCTCACCATGCCCAAAGGTCAGTATCTTTTATTTATTTATTTTATTTTATTTTGTGTGACCAAAATGTGTGTAACGTCAGGTCCTAGTTTGTGTCAGACTAAAAAGTGTGTGTCAGATTAGGTCTTTGTTTTGTTCTTGGTTGTTAGACTAAAGTGTGTGTGTGTGTGTGTCTGACTTAAGAGTCTTAAGAGTATCCACCAACATTAATGAACAAATCAGAGTTACATTTAATGTGTTTTTTTACTAGGCAGAATATTCTGACCATTTGTCCTAAATATTGTTACAGAAGTCAAGTGCCAGGGTAGTAACTCAAAGTCCAAGACATCGTGAAGGAATCAGCAGCTCATCCTCACTGTGCCAACAGGTAATAATGTTTTTTGTTGTTCTTTAGCTTAACATTAGGCTTTATTTGCCACCAAGAACAGATGGATTTGTTTACAGAACTGAAACAAATCAGGTGAGTATATCTGCACATTGACAACAAAACTAGCACTTTTTCAGAATGTAGTAGGCTTAAGAAACAACCTTCTGAATTGAACAGAAGATCCCAACCTTCAAAATAATGACTGTATTTTTCTTGATCCAAATTCTGTTTCTCTTAATGGTTGATTGAATATCAGCTTATTTAGGAAGCTGTTTATCAATGGTATGGTTTTCTTTTATACACATAGGCCCACTGTCATTACAAGAGGAGTTTTAAACTTCCTTTGAAATCAACAAGATAACCCTAATGTCAGGATCATTAACTTTTTATGTGTGAGGTCGTCAGGTCCTCATTTTGTTCGAGCTTGGGTCAGGCAGAAGTGTGTGTCAGATCGGGTCATTTTATGTGCCAGACTAAATTGCGTCGGTCATCAGGTCCTCATTTTGCTTTTTTGTCAGACTTAGTCTGTGTGAGGGCAGGTCCTCGTTTGGTTCTATATAGTGCTAGACTAAAGTGTGTGTCAGGCTAAAATTACTCAATTGTTTTTGCGTGTATTATGAGCTAACAGGAGGCTTAATTTGCAACAAAGAATAGATGAATGATTTGTTTTACAGAACTGAAACAAAGCAGGTGTGTATATTCCCACATTGACAACAAAACCAGAACTTTATTCAGAAAGCAGTAAGCTTAAGAAACAACCCTTTGAATTGAACAGAACCTCCCAACCTTCAAAATATATAATACATTTTTCTTTATCCAAATTCTGTTTCTCTCAATGGTTGGTTATCAGTCTATTTGTGTAGCTGCTTATCAAAGGGAATAGTTCATTTATACAGTGGTAGACCCACATGAGGGGTTTTAAGCATTTTCAGTCAACAATAAGATGATTTTGATGTCAGGATGACTGACTGTTTATATGTGAGGTTTTCAGGTCCTCATTTACCCTAGCTTGTGTCAGACCAAAGTGTGTGTCACATTAGGTCTTTGTTTGTTCTTGATTGTTTGACTAAAGGGTGTGTCTGACTTAAGAATATCCTTTCTTCTTGCTGGTCTTATGATATGACACCAACATTAATGAACAAATCAGAGTTACTTCTTCATATGTTTTTTAATAAGCATAATATTCTGACAGTTTGTCCTAAATATTGTTACAGAAGTCAAGTGCCAGGGTCGAAGCTCAAAGTCCAGGAGATCCTGAAGAGACTAATGGAGCCTCCTCACCATGCCCAAAGGTCAATATCTTTTATTATTTATTTTTTTATTTTATTTTATTTTGTGTGACCAAAATGTGTGTAAAGTCAGGTCCTAGTTTGTGTCAGACTAAAAAGTGTGTGTCAGATTAGGTCTTTGTTTTGTTCTTGATTGTTAGACTAAAGTGTGTGTGTGTGTGTGTGTGTGTGTGTGTGTGTGTGTCTGACTTAAGAGTCTTAAGAGTATCCACCAACATTAATGAACAAATCAGAGTTACATTTAATGTGTTTTTTTACTAGGCAGAATATTCTGACCATTTGTCCTAAATATTGTTACAGAAGTCAAGTGCCAGGGTAGTAACTCAAAGTCCAAGACATCGTGAAGAAATCAGCAGCTCATCCTCACTGTGCCAACAGGTAATAATGTTTTTTTGTTGTTCTTTAGCTTAACATTAGGCTTTATTTGCCACCAAGAACAGATGGATTTGTTTTACAGAACTGAAACAAATCAGGTGAGTATATCTGCACATTGACAACAAAACTAGCACTTTTTCAGAATGTAGTAGGCTTAAGAAACAACCTTCTGAATTTAACAGAAGATCCCAACCTTCAAAATAATGACTGTATTTTCTTTATCCAAATTCTGTTTCTCTTAATGGTTGATTGAATATCAGCTTATTTAGGAAGCTGTTTATCAATGGCTATGGTTTTCTTTTATACACATAGGCCCACTGTCATTACAAGAGGAGTTTTAAACTTCCTTTGAAATCAACAAGATAACCCTAATGTCAGGATCAGCAACTTTTTATGTGTGAGGTCGTCAGGTCCTCATTTTGTTCGAGCTTGGGTCAGGCAGAAGTGTGTGTCAGAGCGGGTCATTTTATGTGCCAGACTAAATTGCGTCCGTCATCAGGTCCTCATTTGCTTTTTTGTCAGACTTAGTCTGTGTAAGGGCAGGTCCTCGTTTGGTTCTATATAGTGCTAGACTAAAGTGTGTGTCAGGCTAAAATTACTCATATTGTTCTTGCATATATTATGAGCTAACAGGAGGCTTAATTTGCAACAAAGAATAGATGAATGATGGTAATGGTAAATGGACTCAACTTATATAGCGCTTTTCTACCTTTATCAGGCCAAAGCGCTTACAGTAAGGAACCAGTCACCCATTCACACTCTCATTCATACACCAATGTACGCAGACACTGGAATGATTTGTTTTACAGAACTGAAACAAAGCAGGTGTGTATATTCCCACATTGACAACAAAACCAGAACTTTATTCAGAAAGCAGTAAGCTTAAGAAACAACCCTTTGAATTGAACAGAACCTCCCAACCTTCAAAATATATAATACATTTTTCTTTATCCAAATTCTGTTTCTCTCAATGGTTGGTTATCAGTCTATTTGTGTAGCTGCTTATCAAAGGAATAGTTCATTTATATAGTGGTAGACCCACATGAGGGGTTTTAAGCATTTTCAGTCAACAATAAGATGATTTTGATGTCAGGATGATTGACAGTTTATATGTGAGGTTTGCAGGTCCTCATTTTACCCTAGCTTGTGTCAGACCAAAGTGTGTGTCACATTAGGTCATTGTTTTGTTCTGGATTGTTTGATTAAAGGGTGTGTCTGACTTAAGAATATCCTTTTCTTCTTGCTGGTCTTATGATATCATGACACCAACATTAATGAATAAATCAGAGTTACAACTTCATATGTTTTTTAATAAGCATAATATTCTGACAGTTTGTCCTAAATATTGTTACAGAAGTCAAGTGCCAGGGTCAAAGCGCAAAGTCCAGGAGATCCTGAAGAGAGTAATGGAGCCTCCTCACCATGCCCAAAGGTCAGTATCTTTTTATTTATTTTATTTATTTATTTTGTGTGACCAAAATGTGTGTAACGTCAGGTCCTAGTTTGTGTCAGACTAAAAAGTGTGTGTCAGATTAGGTCTTTGTTTGTTCTTGATTGTTAGACTAAAGTGTGTGTGTGTGTGTGTCTGACTTAAGAGTAATCCACCAACATTAATGAACAAATCAGAGTTACATTTAATGTGTTTTTTTACTAGGCAGAATATTCTGACCATTTGTCCTAAATATTGTTACAGAAGTCAAGTGCCAGGGTAGTAACTCAAAGTCCAAGACATCGTGAAGGAATCAGCAGCTCATCCTCACTGTGCCAACAGGTAATAATGTTTTTTGTTGTTCTTTAGCTTAACATTAGGCTTTATTTGCCACCAAGAACAGATGGATTTGTTTTACAGAACTGAAACAAATCAGGTGAGTATATCTGCACATTGACAACAAAACTAGCACTTTTTCAGAATGTAGTAGGCTTAAGAAACAACCTTCTGAATTTAACAGAAGATCCCAACCTTCAAAATAATGACTGTATTTTTCTTGATCCAAATTCTGTTTCTCTTAATGGTTGATTGAATATCAGCTTATTTAGGAAGCTGTTTATCAATGGCTATGGTTTTCTTTTATCCACATAGGCCCACTGTCATTACAAGAGGAGTTTTAAACTTCCTTTGAAATCAACAAGATAACCCTAATGTCAGGATCAGCAACTTTTTATGTGTGAGGTCGTCAGGTCCTCATTTGTTCGAGCTTGGGTCAGGCAGAAGTGTGTGTCAGATCGGGTCATTTTATGTGCCAGACTAAATTGCGTCCGTCATCAGTCCTCATTTTGCTTTTTTGTCAGACTTAGTCTGTGTGAGGGCAGGTCCTCGTTTGGTTCTATATAGTGCTAGACTAAAGTGTGTGTCAGGCTAAAATTACTCATATTGTTCTTGCGTGTATTATGAGCTAACAGGAGGCTTAATTTGCAACAAAGAATAGATGAAGGATTTGTTTTACAGAACTGAAACAAAGCAGGTGTGTATATTCCCACATTGACAACAAAACCAGAACTTTATTCAGAAAGCAGTAAGCTTAAGAAACAACCCTTTGAATTGAACAGAACCTCCCAACCTTCAAAATATATAATACATTTTTCTTTATCCAAATTCTGTTTCTCTCAATGGTTGGTTATCAGTCTATTTGTGTAGCTGCTTATCAAAGGGAATAGTTCATTTATATAGTGGTAGACCCACATGAGGGGTTTTAAGCATTTTCAGTCAACAATAAGATGATTTTGATGTCAGGATGACTGACTGTTTATATGTGAGGTTTTCAGGTCCTCATTTTACCCTAGCTTGTGTCAGACCAAAGTGTGTGTCACATTAGGTCTTTGTTTTGTTCTTGATTGTTTGACTAAAGGGTGTGTCTGACTTAAGAATATCCTTTTCTTCTTGCTGGTCTTATGATATCATGACACCAACATTAATGAACAAATCAGAGTTACAACTTCATATGTTTTTTAATAAGCATAATATTCTGACAGTTTGTCCTAAATATTGTTACAGAAGTCAAGTGCCAGGGTCAAAGCGCAAAGTCCAGGAGATCCTGAAGAGACTAATGGAGCCTCTTCACCATGCCCAAAGGTCAGTATCTTTTATTTATTTTATTTTATTTTATTTTATTTGTGTGACCAAAATGTGTGTAACGTCAGGTCCTAGTTTGTGTCAGACTAAAAAGTGTGTGTCAGATTAGGTCTTTGTTTTGTTCTTGATTGTTAGACTAAAGTGTGTGTGTGTGTGTGTGTCTGACTTAAGAGTCTTAAGAGTATCCACCAACATTAATGAACAAATCAGAGTTACATTTAATGTGTTTTTTTACTAGGCAGAATATTCTGAACATTTGTCCTAAATATTGTTACAGAAGTCAAGTGCCAGGGTAGTAACTCAAAGTCCAAGACATCGTGAAGAAATCAGCAGCTCATCCTCACTGTGCCAACAGGTAATAATGTTTTTTTGTTGTTCTTTAGCTTAACATTAGGCTTTATTTGCCACCAAGAACAGATGGATTTGTTTACAGAACTGAAACAAATCAGGTGAGTATATCTGCACATTGACAACAAAACTAGCACTTTTTCAGAATGTAGTAGGCTTAAGAAACAACCTTCTGAATTTAACAGAAGATCCCAACCTTCAAATAATGACTGTATTTTTCTTGATCCAAATTCTGTTTCTCTTAATGGTTGATTGAATATCAGCTTATTTAGGAAGCTGTTTATCAATGGCTATGGTTTCTTTTATACACATAGGCCCACTGTCATTACAAGAGGAGTTTTAAACTTCCTTTGAAATCAACAAGATAACCCTAATGTCAGGATCAGCAACTTTTATGTGTGAGGTCGTCAGGTCCTCATTTTGTTCGAGCTTGGGTCAGGCAGAAGTGTGTGTCAGAGCGGGTCATTTTATGTGCCAGACTAATTGCGTCCGTCATCAGGTCCTCATTTTGCTTTTTTGTCAGACTTAGTCTGTGTAAGGCAGGTCCTCGTTTGGTTCTATATAGTGCTAGACTAAAGTGTGTGTCAGGCTAAAATTACTCATATTGTTCTTGCGTGTATTATGAGCTAACAGGAGGCTTAATTTGCAACAAAGAATAGATGAAGGATTTGTTTACAGAACTGAAACAAAGCAGGTGTGTATATTCCCACATTGACAACAAAACCAGAACTTTATTCAGAAAGCAGTAAGCTTAAGAAACAACCCTTTGAATTGAACAGAACCTCCCAACCTTCAAAATATATAATACATTTTTCTTTATCCAAATTCTGTTTCTCTCAATGGTTGGTTATCAGTCTATTTGTGTAGCTGCTTATCAAAGGGAATAGTTCATTTATATAGTGGTAGACCCACATGAGGGGTTTAAGCATTTTCAGTCAACAATAAGATGATTTTGATGTCAGGATGACTGACTGTTTATATGTGAGGTTTTCAGGTCCTCATTTTACCCTAGCTTGTGTCAGACCAAAGTGTGTGTCACATTAGGTCTTTGTTTGTTCTTGATTGTTTGACTAAAGGGTGTGTCTGACTTAAGAATATCCTTTTCTTCTGCTGGTCTTATGATATCATGACACCAACATTAATGAACAAATCGGAGTTACAACTTCATATGTTTTTTAATAAGCATAATATTCTGACAGTTTGTCCTAAATATTGTTACAGAAGTCAAGTGCCAGGGTCGAAGCTCAAAGTCCAGGAGATCCTGAAGAGACTAATGGAGCCTCCTCACCATGCCCAAAGGTCAGTATCTTTTGGTTCTAGCTTCTGTCAGACTAAAGTGTGTGTAACGTCATGTCCTAATTTGTTTTAGCTTCTGTCAGACTAAGTGGTGTGTAACGTCATGTCCTAATTTGGTTTTAGCTTCTGTCAGACTAAAGTGTGTGTAACGTCAGGTCCTAATTTGGTTTTAGCTCTGTCAGACTAAAGTGTGTGTAACGTCAGTCCTAATTTGGTTTTAGCTTCTGTCAGACTAAAGTGTGGTATTTATTTTTTTTCGTCAATGTCCCTATTTGGTTTTAGCTTCGTCAGACTAAAGTGTGTGTAACGTCAGTCCATTTGGTTTTAGCTTCTGTCAAAGTGTGTGTAACGTCAGGTCCTAATTTGGTTTTAGCTTCTGTCAGACTAAAGTGTGTGTAACGTCAGTCCTAATTTGGTTTTAGCTTCTGTCAGCACTAAGTGTGTGTGTTAACGTCATGTCCTAATTTGGTTTTAGCTTCTGTCAGACTAAAGTGTGTGTAACGTCATGTCTAATTTGGTTTTAGCTTCTGTCAGACTAAAGTGTGTGTAACGTCAGGTCCTAATTTGGTTTTAGTTCTGTCAGACTAAAGTGTGTGTAATGTCTGTCTAATTTGGTTTTTAGCTTCTGTCACTAAGTGTGTGTAACGTCATGTCCTAATTTGGTTTTAGCTTCTGTCAGACTAAAGTGTGTGTAACGTCAGGTCCTAATTTGGTTTTAGCTTCTGTCAGACTAAAGTGTGTGTAACGTCATGTCCTAATTTGGTTTTAGCTTCTGTCAGACTAAAGTGTGTGTAACGTCAATGTCCTGAATTTGGTTTTAGCTTCTGTCAGACTAAAGTGTGTGTAACGTCATGTCCTAATTTGGTTTTAGCTTCTGTCAGACTAAAGTGTGTGTAACGTCATGTCCTAATTTGGTTTTAGCTTCTGTCAGACTAAAGTGTGTGTAACGTCATGTGCTAATTTGGCTTTAGCTTCTGTCAGACTAAAGTGTGTGTAACGTCAGTCTAATTTGGTTTAGCTTCTGTCAGACTAAAGTGTGTGTAACGTCATGTCCTAATTTGGTTTTCTTTAGCTTTTTCCTGTCAAAGAACTAAAGTGTGTGTAACGTCATGTCCTAATTTGGTTTTAGCTTCTTCAGACTAAGTGTGTGTAACGTCAGGTCCTAAATTTGGTTTTAGCTTCTGTCAGACTAAGTGTGTGTAACGTCAGGTCCTAATTTGGTTTTAGCTTCTGTCAGACTAAAGTGTGTGTAACGTCATGGTCCTAATTGGTTTTAGCTTCTGTCAGACTAAAGTGTGTGTAACGTCATGTCCTAATTGGTTTTAGCTTCTGTCAGGCTAAAAGTGTGTGTAACGTCATGTCCTAATTTGGTTTTAGCTTCTGTCAGACTAAAGTGTGTGTAACGTCAGGTCCTAATTTGGTTTTAGCTTCTGTCAGACTAAATGTGTGTAACGTCATGTCCTAATTTGGTTTTTAGCTTCTCTCAGACTAAAGTGTGTGTAACGTCATGTCCTAATTTGGTTTTAGCTTCTGTCAGACTAAAGTGTGTGTAACGTAGTCCTAATTGGTTTTAGCTTCTGTCAGCTAAAGTGTGTGTAATCAGGTTTTTTTTTTCTTTTCAGTCCTAAATTTTTTTTTTGGTTTTAGCTTCTGTCAGACTAAAGTGTGTGTACGTCATGTCCTAATTTGGGGTTTTAGCTTCTGTCAGACTAAAGTGTGTGTAACGTCATGTCCTAATTTGGTTTTAGCTTCTGTCAGACTAAAGTGTGTGTAACGTCAGGTCCTAATTTGGTTTTAGCTTCTGTCAGACTAAAGTGTGTGTAACGTCAGTCCTAATTTGGGTTTTAGCTTCTGTCAGACTAAAGTGTGTGTAACGTCATGTCCTAATTTGGTTTTAGCTTCTGTCAGACTAAAGTGTGTGTAACGTCAGGTCCTAATTTGGTTTTAGCTTCTGTCAGACTAAAGTGTGTGTAACGTCATGTCCTAATTTGGTTTTAGCTTCTGTCAGACTAAAGTGTGTGTAACGTCATGTCCTAATTTGGTTTTAGCTTCTGTCAGACTAAAGTGTGTGTAACGTCATGTCCTAATTTGGTTTTAGCTTCTGTCAGACTAAAGTGTGTGTAACGTCATGTCCTAATTTGGTTTTAGCTTCTGTCAGACTAAAGTGTGTGTAACGTCATGTCTAATTTGGTTTTAGCTTCTGTCAGACTAAAGTGTGTGTAACGTCATAAGGTCAACTTGCTAATTTGGTTTTAGCTTCTGTCAGACTAAAGTGTGTGTAACGTCATGTCCTAATTTGGTTTAGCTTCTGTCAGACTAAAGTGTGTGTAACGCATGTCCTAATTTGGTTTTAGCTTCTGTCAGAGCTAAAGTGTGTGTAACGTATCCAGGTGCCTGAATGTGTGTGTGTAGTCTGTTTGGTTTTGTTCTGTCAGACTAAAGTGGTGTGTAACGTCATGTCCTAATTTGGGTTTTAGCTTCTGTCAGACTAAAGTGTGTGTAACGTCATGTCCTAATTTGGTTTTAGCTTCTGTCAGACTAAAGTGTGTGTAACGTCAGGTCCTAATTTGGTTTTAGCTTCTGTCAGACTAAAGGTGTGTAAGTCAGTCTAATTTGACTTCTGTCAGACTAAGTGTGTGTACGTCAGTCCTAATTTGGTTAGCTTCTGTCAGACTAAAGTGTTGTAAGTCAGTCTAATTTGGTTTAGCTTCTGTCAGACTAAAGTGTGTGTAACGTCAGGTCCTAATTTGGTTTTAGCTTCTGTCAGACTAAAGTGTGGTGTAACGTCATGGGCTCGCTAATTTGGTTTTAGCTTTCTGTCAGACTAAAGTGTGTGTAACGTCAGGTCCTAATTTGGTTTTAGCTTCTGTCAGACTAAAGTGTGTGTAACGTCAGTCCTAATTTGGTTTTAGCTTCTGTCAGACTAAAGTGTGTGTAACGTCAGGTCCTAATTTGGTTTAGCTTCTGTCAGACTAAAGTGTGTGTAACGTCAGTCTAATTTGGTTTAGCTTCTGTCAGACTAAAGTGTGTGTAACGTCATGTCCTAATTTGGTTTTAGCTTCTGTCAGACTAAAGTGTGTGTAACGTCATGTGCCTAATTTGTGTCTTTAGTCTTCTGTCAGACTAAAGTGTGTGTAACGTCATGTCCTAATTTGGTTTTAGCTTCTGTCAGACTAAAGTGTGTGTAACGTCATGTGCTAATTTGGTTTTAGCTTCTGTCAGACTAAAGTGTGTGTAACGTCATGTCCTAATTTGGTTTAGCTTCTGTCAGACAAAGTGTGGTAACTAGTCTATGGCTTCTGTCAGACTAAAGTGTGTGTAACGTCAGGTCCAATTTGGTTTTAGCTT
Organism: Neogobius melanostomus; assembly: GCA_007210695.1. Classification (NCBI taxonomy): domain Eukaryota; kingdom Metazoa; phylum Chordata; class Actinopteri; order Gobiiformes; family Gobiidae; genus Neogobius; species Neogobius melanostomus. The sequence continues at coordinate 23,067 of VHKM01000139.1, forward strand.
CTGTCAGACTAAAGTGTGTGTAACGTCGTCTAATTTGTTTTAGCTTTGTCAGATAAAGTGTGTGTAACGTCATGTCTAATTTGGTTTTAGCTTCTGTCAGACTAAAGTGTGTGTAACGTCATGTCCTAATTTGGTTTTAGCTTCTGTCAGACTAAAGTGTGTGTAACGTCATGTCCTAATTTGGTTTTAGCTTCTGTCAGACTAAAGTGTGTGTAACGTCAGGTCCTAATTTGGTTTTAGCTTCTGTCAGACTAAAGTGTGTGTAACGTCAGTCCTAATTTGGTTTTAGCTTCTGTCAGACTAAAGTGTGTGTAACGTCATGTCCTAATTGGTTTTAGCTTTCTGTCAGACTAAAGTGTGTGTAACGTCAGGTCCTAATTTGGTTTTAGCTTCTGTCAGACTAAATGTGTGTAACGTCAGTCCTAATTTGGTTTTAGCTTCTGTCAGACTAAAGTGTGTGTAACTCAGTCTAATTTGGTTTAGCTTCGTCAGACTAAGTGTGTGTAAGTCATGTCCTAATTTGGTTTTAGCTTCTGTCAGACTAAAGTGTGTGTACGTCATGTCCTAATTGGTTTTAGCTTCTGTCAGACTAAAGTTGTGTAACGTCAGGTCCTAATTTGTTTTAGCTTCTGTCAGACTAAAGTGTGTGTAACGTCAGGTCCTAATTTGGTTTTAGCTTCTGTCAGACTAAGTGTGTGTAACGTCAGTCCTAATTTGGTTTAGCTTCTGTCAGGTAAAGTGTGTGTAACGTCAGGTCCTAATTTGGTTTTAGCTTCTCTCAGACTAAAGTGTGTGTAACGTCAGGTCCTAATTTGGTTTTAGCTTCTGTCAGACTAAAGTGTGTGTAACGTCAGGTCCTAATTTGGTTTTAGCTTCTCAGATAAAGTGTGTGTAACGTCAGGTCCTAATTTGGTTTTTAAGCTTCTCTCAGACTAAAGTGTGTGTAACGTCAATGTCCTAATTTGGTTTTAGCTCTGTCAGACTAAAGTGTAGTGTAACGTCAGGTCCTAATTTGGTTTAGCTTCTCTCAGACTAAAGTGTGGTAAGCGTCATTGTCCTAATTTGGTTTTAGCTTCTCTCTCAGACTAAATGTGTGTACGTCATGTCCTAATTTGGTTTAGCTTCTTCAGACTAAAGTGTGTGTAACGTCATGTCCTAATTGGTTTTAGCTTCTGTCAGACAAGTGTGTGTAACGTCATGTCCTAATTTGTTTTTAGCTTCTCTCAGACTAAAGTGTGTGTAACGTATGTCCTAATTTGGTTTTAGGCTTCTGTCAGACTAATGGTGTAACGTCAGGTCCTAATTTGGTTTTAGCTTCTCTCAGACTAAAGTGTGTGTAACGTCATGTCCTAATTTGGTTTAGCTTCTGTCAGACTAAAGTGTGTGTAACGTCATGTCCTAATTTGGTTTTAGCTTCTGTCAGACTAAAGTGTGTGTAAGTCATGTCCTAATTTGGTTTTAGCTTCTCTCAGACTAAGTGTGTGTAACGTCAGGTCCTGATTTCATCTTTAATAAACACATTCCAATTTATCTCCACAGATCTGGAGTACACCGCACTTTAAGAGGCTGCATCCCACACTTCCTCAAAGGGCTCTAAAAGACAGATTGGTAATTCATAATTTGTATTCAAATTACACACATAAAACTGTTTGTGAGCATTTTTTGCTTACACATCTTTTTTTTAAATTTACCACAGATGGAAAAGTGAAATAAAATAAGTGGACTGATGAAGAGGTGAAAAATGGACTGTGACTCTTGTATCCAGGCAGAACCAGTAGCTCTGAAAGACGAAGACTGGGAGGCAGTAAAATACTACATTCACAACAGGATCATTGCTTTGAAAAAAAAAAAAAAGCTTGAGCGACTGTTATTTGTTTTAGGTTTAGGCTATGTTGACTAAAGTGAAGTCGAGGGTGAACAGTTTCTGTAATCTAGTCAGGCAGGCATTTAACCTCTTAACCCCCACCTGATTCAAGCACATTTTCTTCAGTTTGGCTTTACGCAAATCTAAAAGCTTTTCTAAATAAGTTTCAAAATAGCGACACAAATGAGACGAAAACGAGTATGAAAATAAAAGAGCTATAAAAACGTGACAAAAAGGCAACAAAAGAGTAACTGAAAAGTGGTAAAAAAAAAAGCAATGAAAAGAAATGTGAAAAAAGTGACTACAATATGGCAACAACGCAAGGAAAAATATCAGTTAAAAGGAGTTTGTAAGTCTTTCTTTCAAATGAGGCATTACATTGGCCTATAGGCTGTAAGCTTTTAGAGTTGGGTAAAGCTGACCTGAAGAAAATGCACTTGGTTAAGGCGGGAGTTAAGAGGTTAAGGCAGAAAAATAAGTACATAAGATTTTGGTTATAGCAGTGCAGCTTTAGTCGTCAACTGGAGATATTTGATTTAGTGGAGTACGTTTCGCTTCTGATCATCGAAGAGTCATCAAAGCTTCATCAAGCTTTCAATGATCAAAAGCAAAGCGTCCTCCACTAAATCAACTTTGTCGAGTTGGCGACTAAAGCTGCACTGCTATAACAATAATCTTTGTAATAATGACATATTTTACCTTAAATATGTCATTATTACAGTTACACATTCTTCTAAATGCCTGCCTGTATCCACCTCATTTGGTTTGATCTTGGCGCCATTGCTTTACGATGCTTCTAGTGCCATTATCTTGTTTCATATTAGATTTATTTTTAAAGAGTTACTCCCATGATAAAGGAGCAGCATTTTCACAACCCGGCATGTTCATGCGCTCCAGGAAGTCATCTGACTTATTTGTAGACCGTAAATAAATGCTGCCAAAATATAAAAGTGTTTTAATTGTTTAACAGAACCATTCAGACACAACACATATGCAGACAAAAATAGGATTCAAACAGAATATTAAAAATATATGGATATGAAATTACATTGATGGTAACCATCCAGGAGTCAGTAAATACCTGAGTATTTTGTGTGTAAAGTTACGCCTACATTTTAAAAACATTTCTTGTTATATAATGCAAATCAGTTAAAGTAACAGATGCTAATACAAATCTGTTTGGGTATAGTAATATGTCTTTATAAGTCACATCAACTTGAAATTGGTGTGTGTCTATGGGCTTCACAATTCATTTAAACATGAAATATCAGTGTGTATTGCTGTAGTCTTCATAAGTAACATAAACCTGTCACAGGTCCTCATATGTAGCAGTAAAATCAGGTTGGACCAAAATGTAGGCAAAATCAAAATCTCAACAGATGGGTGTATTTGCAGAATCACGGAGGGGAACTGCTTTGTTTCCCAAGTCTCTATGAGCATTAGAATGGCATGTACCCATATGTCATGTTTTGTCACAGGTCCTGATATGTTCTGTAAACACGTATGTGTGTGTGTGTGTGTGTGTGTGTGTGTGTGGTGTGTGTGTGGTGTGTGTGTGTGTGTGTGTGTGTGTGTGTGTGTCTGTGTGTGTGTCTGTGTGTGTGTCTGTGTGTGTGTGCGCGTGTGGATGCTTTGTCCTTAGGATGCCTTGTCCTGCTACTGCAAATCCAATTGCCCTTCAGGGATAATATAGACTCTTTTAACCGTAAACCTTGAACCTGTGTCTCCCATTCGATGCTCTACCACTGAGTGTCTGTTGCAATATGTAAATCCTTTCACTCTAAATGGCGAAGGAAAAAGGCCAAAACCAAAGTTTAATATGTTTTGACATTTTGTGAATACAATCGATTTGTTGCAATCAAAGTCCCTATGACATACCTTGCCTCTTATGGTTTGAGAGGGTGCCCACATTACCACGGCTGTAAAAATAGCAGAATAACAATAGCAGTACAGTGTTCATTTGATGTTGTGTTTTCACACCATCAGGACCCCGACAAAGGAAGCATCCTTCATTACCGCCGTGTCTTCTCATCTTGACCTCATTCTTCAGGTGTGTGCACACAGAGGCATGAAGCATGTGTTGTGCATGACATCCGCAAAGCATTCGGGGACAAGAAACGGCAACATCAGAGGGAACTATAACGCTGCTAGAGTTTCAAAGGTATGCACGCCCCCTGAGGGGAGCCATCGACGGCTAATTACCAGATTTCCTATTCTCTATCGCTTATTAGTCATTTCCTCATTACGTACGAACCAGGAATAAAAAGTATCTTTGTCTTGTTTTGTTATCATGCCTCCAGCAAATTCCACCCTGAAGCCAGATCCGTGTAAAGGGAAACCAAGCACAGTTTAAAGGCAATAAAGATGATCTCAAACAACAGCCTCCAGTCCCAAGGTGGATGTATGCTGCTGGTTTTATTGCGAGCAAATATTAGCAGGCAGTGTTTAATTATGCTCATAAATCAGTGGCACGAAACAAGATCTTTATGAGAGAGTGAAATGCAGCACTGTGTTTGTTTGACAAGGTGAGTAGAAAGGTTGATATTTTCAAATAATGAAACTAATTAAAGAGGTCTTCTGATTAATTGCTCAACTAGAAAAAATGTGCAAATGTAAAAAAAACAAAAACAAAAAAAACACTGTGGTTGCACTTTTTAAATGGTAATAGCATGGTTAAAGTTCAATAGCCTAGTCTTCATAGTAGGACATACCCAGTTAAATTCAAGGTAATATGAATAATCCTAGCCCCAACCTTAAAGACTGTTTATTACCAGGAAATATGGTTAGTATGTTCTTAATAATATGCGAACAGAGTTGCAAAATCCATTATGCCTAGCTGTATCCTATCCTTTTTCTATTACCATATTGTCCTGGTGGAAAGTAAAGTGCGACAAACTGTACTACACTCAACAATTTAAATATAGCAATCAATTATCACTCAAAATACACAGAAAAAGCTCCTGGCTCATTTGTGTCATGATGTGCCAGTATCCAACTACGTCATTCACTGTCTGTCCCTGAATCGGACAAAAAAGAATGAAAAAAAATCAAGGTCTTCGCCCCCCACAAGTAGACATTGCCATGGAAACGGGTGTTATTCAGTGCACTCAACAATAGATGTTAAATGAAAGGAGCTGTCTGATGGAGATAAAAGTGTGGGCTCACTTCAGTCAGGGCATTTTCCATAGCGCCACAACAGCACAAATATAACAGGGGTTGTATTGACTTAATTGTAGAGTTTAATATGTGGGATTAAGAACGTATTGAGCAGATAACACAAACCAAATATCTACTGTAGGTGTTTGAGAAACTTTTAACAAAACTATTAACAAAATGTTCTTATGAGCAGGCTTAAGGCAAAGGATGTGTTAAACTGTATTCAATGCAAATTTGGGATTGCAAAGATCACCTAAAACATTTTAACATCACTGCAACATTGTATCACTGTAGTGATAAAAAGGCTGAACATATATGTCAATTCTGTAAATTACCATTTGACCTATACAAAATGTTTATAACTTCCATTTGAGCAAAGAACAATTGAGACAAATACATTTAAATCATGATATTTATTGACCTAAAGCTGCATGACAAAGAGCATAAACTACAATAACAAAGGGTTGTGCAAATGCAGGCTTGCATATCAGCATATCAAGTCCAAAAGAATTAACTGCACAGGACAGCTTCATATTGAAAGTAAGCATGCAAGAGATCCCTTTTGTCCATTTTTGACTAAATCAAATATATTTTGTACATGGTTTCCGGCCCACATGCTGCCGTTGGAGGAGCATATTAGGGCTCTGTGCTGTAAACGCTGTTCTGATTAGTGCTGGATGGATAAGACACAGAGTGGATGGGGATTTGAAGACAGCTTTCGGGTTCAAAACCTATGACTGGCTAATTTAGACTAACAATGGAGTGTGCTGAGATAAGGGAAATATGTAGCTCAGTGGATTCTCACAGCTTTTTTAAATTCCACAGTGAATTATGGCCACAAGAACCACATATAGCACACATAAAATGGTTTGTAGATCCTTGTACAATGAGTTTGTCAAAATAGTGATGATGGATTTTTGATGAGACTGTTGCTTGTAAGATAATGCATGGCACTGACAGTGAGGTCACTAAACTAGTGAAAAGTCAGCTTAGGTTTAGGAATATTCAGTGTAAAAGCACAGCCCATAAAAATGGTCCTGCATCAGGGTAATGAACCTTTTGAGCAGTGCAGCTCATGACCTGAGGCTAAGCAGTAATACAGGTAATGGATTAACGTAGGAATTGCCATGTAAGGCACGGCTCACACGAGATGCCTTTAGGATATTCATATATCAGGAAATATAGGAACCAATAGCCTTTAAGGAAAAGAAACACTTTGATATTAGCATTTACATCTACACAGCTAAAATCGAAGAAAAACAAAGCAAGTTTTATTTAGGGATAATTACTTATTATCCATGGAACTCGTCTTTTCAGGCGGAGGTATATTGATCCTTCTTAATTGTACTCTGTTCTTTGCAATCAAATGGGAAGGGAATCATATTTGTATTGCACTTTTCACATGACATAAATGACCCAAAGCACTTAACACAATGTACGTTTTTTTTTCTTCCATTTGTTCCATTCTTGGTTATGGTCAGCTACTTATGTAGCTACAGTTGTCCTTAGGGTAGACAGAAGAGCGATTGCACACATCTGCACCAACGGACCCTCTGACCACCACCAACCACTCAACACCACTCACACAGGCTACCTGCTATTCCTTCACAGTTTCCTATCCAGGTACTAACTACGCCAGCTTAGTTTCCAAGATCTGACAAGATTGGGAATCCACAGGCGTTATGTCTAGGAGAGTTATTACTGCTGTGGTATTATAACCAATAAACCTTTAACATATCAAGATGGTATGAAATTAAACAGTTTTCAAATAAAACACATTCAAATACCCGAAGACCATATACACAATGAGGAAATATAATCTATAACATGTTAAATGCTATATATTTATGTTATACAATTTTATGAATTGCGTGGAGTTTTTTTTTTACATATTGTTTTCCCAATGGTAAACCCAAAGTCCTCATGGGCCATCAACATTGGAGATACTTCAAGTATGGCTGTTGGGTCTGCAGAATCGATAGGTCTTGTTGAGTAATCCAAAGGGACAAAAGGAGCATCGATAGAGATTTTCAAAGAGTTTGGAGTCCATCTCTCGAACTGTGTGTGTTAGGGAGGCGTTGCGGGGAATTCAATAGCATGTATCTGGCAAACGCTCTGGAGGACACAGCAAAGTCAGATTCATATTTGCATGCCCATTTTGTATGCCTTGTATCACATAAAACGAAGGACAACAGCAGGTCTGTATGTGGCCAGTAAGAGTCCCAAAAGAGTCGCACTCTTCAAGGAATGAAAACAAAGAAAAATATGCAAATCACAAAGCGCGGAGTCTTACCTAAAGATGTGGAGGAGTTACATACTATACACCATCACCTTTGTAAGGTGCATTATAGTGCTAATGGAGAATTGAAATGAAAAACAGGGCGGCCACTGACAAAAAGTTGATATCTTTGCTGTGAAAAGGTTCTTAAAAGCAGTTAAGTGTTATTATATGATGTATTATTTCAATATTAGTATTGTAATATTTGTAACGTTAGATAAAGGTGATTTGAAAATAGTTGAGCATGAATGACTGGAATCCCTACAGATTTTAAAGTTTAATCACATATTGCATTAAAAATGCCATTAAATAAATGTAATGAGAAAAGTGAGACAGGAAATGAAATATGAACAGAATTATTAAATTGGGAATAGAGCACTTATTTTGTGGAAGCTAATAAATATTGGAGACAGTCTCAAAGTGAAATACTTTTCTTTGTCTGGTTGAGTCACAGAATAAACTTATCTTGTGCTTCAGTGTGACGTTATAAACAAAAACAAATAATGCTGCTGTTGGTGGTGAAAACACAAGCAAACAACAACACACAAGCAAATACTGTATTTTGCTCTGTTCCCCACAGCCCTGGGAATAGAGGATAGAATCATCTTTAACCTGGCAACCCCAGCTCATAGTCATCGTGGTTACAAGAACGGAATATTTTGGAGATTTTTGTTTTGTAGTTTGCACAATTTATGATATTGTGTATTTTTGGTCATAATAATAGACTCATATAAAGGAAGCACAAATGGCTACCCTTCATACATTCCATGTAATCATATTTTAATCTTTAAGTGACTGATGAAACATTTTAATTAGTCACCATATTGACATGTATTCACTGCAACCCGTCAATTAAAAAGTGCAAAATTTCAGACTTGAGCAATTGATGGGCAGAGGTTGTTCTGACTTTGTTGGCGGTGGATAAAAAATACTGATCAATAAATCATTTCTTAAAGGTCTTGCCTGCATGCAAGAAAAAAGTCCAAGGAGAAATCCTCAAGGGCGCATGTGGCAAGAGGCAGCAGAATGGAACGTGTCCCAGATCCACACAGCTCTGACAAACCCACAGCTTCTGGCTTTTGTGTAAACATCTTGATAGAAGGAAATTTGAGTCGCACAAAGAACCGTTTCCAAAGTCTTTTTGCCATCCTGGTCAAAATGTGTAATTACTCTGTCGGAGTAGTGGCCAGAGGGCTGAGGATGGGCGTGGATATGTCCAGTGTAGGTGACATGGGGGCGATAGCCTTATGGCTGTAGTATTCCATGACTTGTTTGGGGACCTCTGCCAGAACGCATTTGGCCAGAGCGCTGGTGAGGCCTGAGGCAAGATACAGAAAAACACATGTGAAAGCAGATCTCTCCATACTGACCTCAACCTGTTTGTTTTGCATATGACTCATCCAGCCAGAACCACTTGAACAACCTGTCAGGAGCAACCAGCGGCGGCGCCAGACATTTGTCCCAGGGGGTGCTTAGGGGGTGCTGAGGGCTTTCTTGGGGGTGCTCACAAAAAATGTCATTTTTGGGGCAATTAGACAACATAACACACATTATAAACGCGCGTGCACCCGCAAATGCGTAATTTTCGGCGTCCGAGAGAACGGAACAGCAGTGTTTGAGCTGCAAAGGCGTCGTGAGCGGTCAAAGTGCTGTATGGAGAAGGAGGACGCTCTGGACCTGCCTTTAACTCCAGCAGCACTGAGAGCCTCTGTGAGACGGTTTTATGTCAACCCTGGGAGGACGTGAGGCCAGAGGAGTGGTCCTCGTGAATGTGTAGCTCTGCTCTCACGTCGTAATCTCCCCTCACGCTCCCCTCACACTCAGCATCTTAGAGCCGCTTCTATCTCGAACACAGTTAATGTTAAAGTTGAGCTGATTATCAGACGGAGGCCCACGACTTGAGGGAAGGGCAACGCGCTCATGACTTAAGTGAACTTTTTTCCGCTGTTGTGCGTAATTTCCTCGTCCAGACTTTGTCTCGCTGCTGGAGGACTCGCTCTGTTCTTGTGCTTTAGGTTCAGCCGCGCTCACGTCGAAAGTGCACAATAATAACCTCTGATTTGTGTTCAGAGCCAGAGGAGCAGAGTCTGACTTTATAACATCAGTCTAACTTCAGCTCATTGATCAAATTTAGTGAATGACTGTAATAATGACCCTGCAGTCAGGCTCAGCCCGACTCCTGCCGTCGCCGAACGTGCGCTCTGACGCACGGCCACATTAACATCACAATGGGCCTCGGACAAAGCCCCGTCCTTTAGTTAGAATTAAACCTGTCCTACTCTCTCCTTTTCATGTTAAAACGTCCGAGGGATGTTTCTAGAGATAACTAGTGCTCCTTTGATTTAGTGGCCACAATCTTTGGGGTGCTTGGGGGTGCTTTGGCAATCTCAGGGGGTGCTCAAGCACCCCCTAGCCCCCCCTGGCGCCGCCCCTGGGAGCAACGGATGACCCTTAGGTGGTGTTTGAGGATCATAAATTGGCTTCTGAATGATCTGATTTCTGCTACTGTGCATTCACTACAAAACCTGAAACAAAACTATTGCGCTAGTTTATTTATGTGAGATAAAAACACTATACATCACCGGTGACTGGTAAAGTAACCAGATGGATGTTCCAAGAATCTAATCTTTCACTGATATTCATTGAACATTTACACTACGATGAGGTGAACCACTTTTCTGCTCCCAATGTAAATCCAGATGGAGTAATGTAAAGGGAAGAATTACGACCACCCCTTAACAGCTATGAACTATGTCCATGAACTGGGCTTTTTGCACCTCGCTTTGATACTGTATAATTTTTGAAGGTCACATGAAAAGCCATGGCACTGGAGTAATGTGTCTGAAATGTCAACCATCCATTTTGAAAGACATTTTCAGGTCTCCTTCACCTTTATCAATGTAATTTTCAGCAAACCTTGTTGTCATCCATTTGAAAAAAAGGAGTCTGGGGAAGAGACTGTATGACTAAATAGAAGAGAGAGAAGAAAAGAAACCCTCAAAGACAGCATTAAAGGATTGGCAGATTTACCGTTTTGAATTCCCTGAAGGGCACAAATTGCACAATATCCCTCAGCACAGGCTCTCCCTTTGGTGAGCGGAGGACTCCATCGTCACCGTCCAGGATTTGCATGTCTGTAAAGTCTGCGTTGCCCACGCCCACGATAATAATGGACAAGGGCTGGTAGGAGCCTCGCACAATGGCTTCACGAGTGTCTGCCATGTCTGTGACCACCCCATCAGTGAGGATGAGCAAAATGTGGTAACGCTGCAGAAGGAAAAAAAAAACACATTTCCATATTAATACAGGACAAATTTAACACCACAAAATGATAGTGGTTGGTGCGGTCTGAAGTAGGGCTTTAATGTTCCTTTGAATGATTTGAAAGCCTCCAGCGAGTAGGCCATTTTATGTGTGGAGCACATTAAACAAACGATACCACAAAAACACAGGGAGTGAAAGAAGACCATAAGCACAGAATAAACTTGAGCAGCAATTTATACACACCAGATAGCAGGAAAATACTGGGCTAAAACAAAACATTGACAAGTATTTATTGATTTATATATTAAACTGCGTATGCCCTAGATCTGATGTCTTCATTGAGGGTGCCACACAACATACAAGTTGAAAGTTGGCACAGCTTATAGGCTGGATGTTCTAACCCAACCCACCCGTCTTATTCATGCATGGAACTGGCTAAATATATATAGTAATGGTCTTTTCAAATTGTGCTGTGGTGAACCAGAGGCTACACACTAAGGATTCAGCTGTAGGCAGAACAGTGGCAGAACAACATTTTCATATGTTTGTGCGGGACACTCACCGAGGCGTCTTTTATGTTGCCGTCGCCTGCTGCCAGCTTGCTTAACCTGGTAATGATGGGGGCGACATTGGTGGGGCCGTACAGCTGTATCTTAGGAAGACAGTTCTGATAGGCCTCAACCACCCCTTGGATTTCTAATCAACAAAACAAGAGACATGACTGGAATCGTCTCATACAAAATAGTAAACAAGAGACTGATAATTAGAACTTGGATCTAGAGTTAGCATAGTATTAGAAGTAAACACGCCAAGAGCATCCAAAGGCGTATTTACTTCATACATACACCACAAGTACTAAGCAAGATAAGAAGTCAACTTATCAGAAAACTATTTGAAATGAGCACAGCATAAGAGGTTACATGGGTACTCTAGCATGTTTTTAAACAAATGACGGGATGCAACCCATCTACCTCCTAAAGCAGTTGTTCTGCAATGGCGATACCATTCTTGCCACAGCACTGGATTGCCTGGCTTTGGACTGACAGTAGTAACTCGTGACAGATTTGTCAATTGCCCCCTGTCTTTACACTCATTTCCATAACACATGCAGGCTTGGAACAGGCCAAATAGTTCTCAGGATAGTGTCTTCTTACAGTTTCTCTTGGGGAAAAATCGTTATGTCATACCTTCACATTCATCGTCCTCTGGGTTGAAATTGATTGCGAAGTCATGTGACACCTGTTTTGGAAGAAAAGATATACAAATGCATGTTTACAAATATGCATATCTATCAAAGAGTGACAGGAGGCTGCTGGTGCTCATCCCGAATGCTTTCCAAAGCATCAGATTGATTCTGCTGTTTGTCAAAGCTGTTTATTTGGCACAAATTAAATCCCCCCTCTTACAAGAAACTGCTTTTTCACACCACCAACTGTTGGCCAGATCAGTGACAACTGAATGCTCTCCCACGGCAGTAAAAGTAATTTTACAAGTTATTCTGGGATTAAATGTGACAAATCAACGAATCTTCAAAAAATGGATGTAAATATAAAAGCTGCAGGGGAATTGGCCTTCATTACTGTGAACTTATAAAAATGCAGAAGTGTTATAAGAAGAGACTAAAATGGCTGTTGTCTAATGTACATCATTTTGATACAAGGTTTACAATAAAACATTGTATTGTAACATGGCAATAATGTAAAAAGAAAGAAAAACAACACATTTTCAAACTAAATTAGCACTTGGTATAAAAATTAATTAATTCAATAACATGTTATTTTCATGCTAAATAAAATCGATTACATAATTCATCAGTTTTAATTGCGCAGTTCTTGCATACTGATAAATCTGGTCATAAAAGGGTCAGAGAAATCTGCATGCTCAGTATGTAGAAGAATGTATTAAGTACACATGAATATGAAGTAGTTTGTGGAGTAAAGGTTGACAATGAAACGATAAAAAAACTCACCTCATAATTTGGAGGAATTCTTGCACCAAATCCCAGAGCAGAAAATCTTTTATCACTGAAAACATAAAATAATTAATTAGTCACATTTTTGTCACCTAAATCTTTTTAACAGTGTATATACTGTACATTGCTAGTTTTTTCATCTGTTGCCAAGGACGGACCACTGCCTGCATGTTTGAATTTCATAAATGTTTAAACCATGATTTTAATGGGTCCCTCGGCTGCGTACATTGACCACAGCTTGCACTCGCTTAAAGGACATCTTGCAGTTGCTTTTCTCACATTTTGACATATTGTACTTTACTGTTACTCATTACTATTACTATAGTGCTACTGCTGCTTTGTAAAAGCACAGAGCCAGATAATCAACAATGCTAAGGATAACACTACTCACAAAACACTGATGTATAATACTGTATAATTCATTGGCATTTGGCTTTGAAGTACTTTATATCAATCCTATACAATGCCTGTGTTTGCAAAGGTGCAGTATTTGAAAGACTGACACTGACAATTTAAACCTTGAATTACCTAAGCTGCCGTGTCTGACTAGCATGGAGCCAATCACAATCGGTGATAGAAATCAAACCTTGTCACAATGGTAAACTTGTCAGTGGAGCTGCACAAAAGGAACTAAATCGAAATCACTAAGACTGCAACTAATATAAAATCTTCTCATCTGCAACCAATAAAATATATATTTTCTCCATGGGGTCTGAATATGTGTAAAAGCGGCTAACCTTGTAGTTTAGATGTCTACAAATGCATGTATCTTGTATCTATATCTTGTATCAGTCGAGCAGTTCCTATTTCAGTATTTTTATCATCTTTTTTTTTATTCAGTAAAAGAACCACACAAAGTTCTAAATATCAATTCAAACACACTTCAATTTGCTATAAATATGAAATAAAATTAATGAATTTTTACCAATTTCAATATTTATAACATACCAATGTGTTTTTAAATGCAAAGATTACAACTTCATAACTGTATACTAATGACATTCCTCTGTCCATTTGGCAAGTTTGTTAACAGCTTTTCTCTGTTATTAAGCATTAGTTTCAGGATCAGCACTCATGGTTGTCTCATAAAGCAATACACAGCAGCAAGTTATTAGTGAGTGAGTACTTGATAAGTGGAAGCTCTGCACACCTGAGTAGGCAACAGGTGCGTCGAAGAATAGAATACTTAACTTGGAAAAAAGGCTCCCGCACACTGTCTCACTCTTTTACTTGGCTTTTATTTACGTTGCTGCAATAAAAGCCAAGTAAAGGAGTGAGACAGTGTGCGGGAGCCTTTTTTCCAAGTATTAGTGAGTGAGTAAAAAATTCTACTCACTCAAGATAAAAGTATGTATTTTAACATAACGTATCCATGAATCACCTCTCACCTCCATGACTCTTTCCTATATTATTTCAACCATGCGTTTCAGTGGCTACGTTTAGATGCAGACCAAAAATCTGATCATGATCTGATATCTGGAGTTTAGAGCAAAATCAGATTTACATTACATCATATAGATTTAATCAGATTTCTTTCTGATCTTTCACAGTTATGGATATGCTAACCAGGAAAATACCGCAAAGAAATGCAGACAAAGTTTAGGCTGCTGCACATATGGCAGAAAATTATTACACCCTTACATCGATAAAGAGATAGAAGATAAAGCGCAGTCTGTGCTGCGTATTTTACTTTGCTGAGATCACTACAATCGGTCAAATGAAGACATGTGACCAACAACTCATCTGGAGGTCGCCATTTCGGCTGCATGTCATATGACAACTGTCAATTGTTGTGTTGATTGGTTTGCAGCATGAAGAGAAGAATGGCATCCTCTGCTAATTTGCTCAACTGGTATCTTTTCCAACGAGGAAAATCTATAGAAACGTAGGTTTCAGTGTATTTTTGGTCCGAATTTCCATAGCAACTTTTCATGCAACAACTGTTCACCATTTTCTTCCTACAAACTCTTCTGTTTAGCGGTAGCTAACGTAATCACTTGGACAATAATGTCTACTCTCCACAATGGCACGCTTCTGGGCCCAATGAGACGTCAAATTTTTTTGATCAATTACTAAAAGAAATTACACACTGTGGACTGGGATTGAACCATGGACCTTGTGTTGCTCAACCTGAGCTGTCATGTACAGGTGATATTATCATACCTGTCAAGTTTTGGATTTGAAAATAAGGGAACTTTTCCAGCACCCGCTTTGAGGCGTCCCATCACCACAACCAAGCACCAAGCTGGGGTAAAATACGGCAGCCAAAACGGGACACTTGACAGCTATAATCCTCGTGAGTCTAATGGCAGAATTCAGTTTGGAGAGGCAGAGAAATCTTTTATTATTATTGTTATAATACGGTAGATTTATAGGATGATACTAATACGGGAGGACGGCGGGAAAGAGGGGTAAAATACGATGATACCACATGGAGCAGTTTCATAGACATATTATTTATAGACCATCATTATACTCACTCCTCCCCGTTTACCACAATGACCACGTTCGAGGGGGAAATCATGGCGGATTTACAGACTCCTCCTCCCCAGCTCTGACGAAGCATGTTCCTAATAAGGGCATAAGTGCGGGATCTTCACTGTAGACTCGGCCCTTGCGTGATGTGTAGCTCGCGCAGCTCCAATCCTAACAGTCCGACCCTCATTAAGTACGAGATTTCTAAAATTGATCCTACGATAACCAGCCCGGTGCCTCTGATTGTGTCTAACCCAGTGTAATCACTGGAGGAATATCTAGGTGTAGACAGTTCCAAAAAATTAGGTACCGGGCATTAAAGTTGTTTTTAACGTGTCTAAAGTGCAATGGATTCCAATGGGGTATAGCGGCTATATGGCGGTACTACAGCAGTGGCGGAGCAATGGCGGCCTCCAGTGTCATTGTCGCAAAGCAGAGCAGCCAGCGGCCAGTGAGCAGTTTGACTCCAAATCCAAATATGGAGCGGGAAATCATTTTCAATAGCGCCACCTGGTGCTGCAGGTGAAGATGATTGAAGGGAGGGGAGATTGTTCCACTGCTCAAAAAATACACAAGTGAACTAACTTTTATTGTTTTCTTCCCAGTAGCTGTGAAAACGTTTTCCAACGCGATAGAGAAATTGGAAATATATTTTTGCTCTACTTATGTGCTCAGCTAGTTCTTTTGTCAATGTGAGGAGAGAGAGAGCTGTACCAGGTAGAATGGGTCTCTCAGTGAGGTAAACTCTACCCACACAAAAAGCCCTGTAATGCACTCACCGCCCACATCACCTATATCCACTGAGGGCTAAAAGGTCCGGATGAATGCCCACGTGTTACACCAATACAACACACCTTTCAGAAGAACAGCTCCCAACATTCATAGCTGTATGTGTACACAAGTGTAAAAAGGCTAACGTTTTCCAGTATTATATAGTAGTACTATTAAAGGTTGGAGAGATAGCAGTGTCTTAGAGTGGTAAGGCTGCCCGAGCAAGGCTTTAAGCTAATTTAATGATAATGAACACTTAATTTTCAGCATTCTAGTAACTTGCATACATTAAGCTTGTACTTGCTTGTAACCATTTCTCAAGCTTTGGTAAGTTTGATTATATTTTTATTAATTGTATGTAAGATACCTCTATTTACACATACTTGTTTGCACATTTTCCTGACTACTTGGCCTGAGTGTTCTGATGTAACAAGTGAATTTCTCCATTGTGTGTGTGTGTGTGTTCTTGTAATTACGACATTGTGAGGACCAGTTTGAGTTTTTAACTAACAGAGTGAGGACATTTTTTGGAAAGTGAGGACATTTTGAGTGGTCCTCACTTATTTGAAGGACTGTTTGAGGGTCAAGATGTGGTTTTAGGGTTAGGGTTAGAATTGGGTTTAGATTAGGGTTAGGGTTAGGGGCGTAGGGTTCAGGGTTAGGGTCTGAGAAATTATGTCTATGAGTGTCCTCACTAAGATAGAGTTACAAGGGCGTGTGTGCGTGTCTCAAGTCATGTGACGCCGATATAAGCCTGTCAACACACACGATTAATACCATGCTGTATCAATATGTGTGTTGATGGGTTAATAGCGGTGTCATGACTTGCATCCACAACGGCAACGTCGTTTCATTTGACTAATTATAAGTACTTGTACAACCTCTGGTCAGCCCATATCATACACCAAAGTACTCATGATTCTATGACTAGTGACTATAGCTTTTACAACGTAGTGCAAAACGTTGCTTATATGCCGTGGCAGCACGGTAGTACAGCGGTTAGAGCTTGTGCTTCACAGCTAGAAGGTCCGGGTTCGATTCCCACCTGGACGGGGCCTTTCTGTGTGGAGTTTGCATGTTCTCCCCGTGTCTGTGTAGGTTTCCTCCGGTTACTCCGGTTTCCCCTACCACTAAAAACATGTACAATAGGCCAGGATGAATGAGAGTGTGTTTGAGAGTGCGCATGGGGACGACGGATGGAAATTAGCCCAAGGCTACAATCCGTGTGGCTTGTTTACATGCATGAGACCCATGTATATTCATTAACATGCACTGTCCCGACCAAATAAACCAATAAATATATATTTTTTTAAATATCATTATTACAGACTTTTCAACCACTTCAGCCAAAATTTCACAATGACTTTGTTGGTAGCTGGATGAAGTGTCTAAAGGACACTAGACCTAATCTTCAAAGGACACTAGACCAATTCTTCAATCCTCAACACTCCTACCCCTTAGAATTGAGGGACAGGATCGAAAAGCCTTCACTAAGAAATGGTGGAAAAAAGGGCACATACTAACAACGTAGGGAGTGATTATCTCCAGCAACTGAGCTATTTACTCCTTTATTTAATGTAATTTGTCACCTAAGTAACTGAGCAACTTTTTAAATATTTTAGTTATATTATATTTTTATAGTTATAGTTAGTTATATTTTTGGACCATTGAAGTGTTGTATGGCTATCTCGGACTGCTATAATTAGCCAGACTTGTGGTATCCAAAGGAAAGGTCTGTGCAAATCATTTGTGAGCATCCTCATCTGAATTCGTTCAGCAGATTTTTCTATTAGACACTGCATTTTAAATGTAATTTACCTTTAAGTCAGTAAAATATGCACACTTAGTACAAAGCATTGCATATATTTAATGTGGCCTCTGTCACTTTTCCAGTTGCTTCAAGCGTCTAATGATTTGGCCACACTGCAGCTCCAATTCTCTCCACCGCGTTGACAACATGCTGTTAAACCCACTTTAGTGATTTTTTTTTTTTTGTGAAGTGGTTCCCATCCCCATCTTAGCCTCTGCCTCAGCATGTGTCCGTTCCAGCCTAATGATGACAGTTTGTGAGCTGTGAAGGGCTGTTGTAAGTAGCATGCTGAGTGCAAACGGTAGCATCTAGTTATTCTCAGGTGGAAACACATACAGCCAAGCGCTGCAGTGACTTAAGAGACTGGGGAGCTGTGAAACTATTACAGACAAGTTTTAAGAACGCTGTACAGGCAGTTTGGAAATCTTAATTAAAAGCTACCGCGTATGTGATTACGTTTTAATACAGAGACATGCGTGCAGCAGGAAATCCTGTCTGCATAGTGAATACTGAATAGGTTGTGTGGATTTCATCTTGAATTAAATATATACATTTACATACAGTATATATTCATAATTCATTCTCAGTCAATTCAGATTTATAAAGCATTTTTTCCTCAATTTACAGGCTATATGGTTAGATTCATCAACAGAAGGCCAAATACTTGATGTGTCAGTGCTGAACCTAATATACTGTAAAAAGACAAAGGCAAATCCTTATGCCTATTATTCATAATGATACAAATGTCCAAATACCTAATATAATTTAGCTTATATGTTCATTTTCAGGGACAGAACAAAAAGCATTGTTGCTGTAAATAACCAATGGCATGTTATATCATATCAGTTAAATACTGTCGCTAATAATCGGTAATTCGTAGACTTGATTGCGACGACATAAACAAGACAATTAGACAATTAATGCAAAGCACAAATAAAGTAACAATATAAACAATAAAACACAGATTTGATGTGATCTCATCCAAACATCCCAAGTACTACAATTGTGAATAACTAACTATGCAATCAATACCTTAAACTGAAAAAATATATAATAAATAAGTACAAAATGTAATACTGTGAGAATAACTTGGTATTTCATATTTAAAAAGTTGACTGGCTAGACGTACATGTATATGTGCACCTGCAGTCCAGACATTTGACAGGTCTTTCAAAACTTGCCACAAAGCTGACATTTAGTATTTAATGTTACTGGAGGCCCAAATGTCAGTGTCTCATTTTTTGATTGATGATGTAAATATATTAATGAGGAACAAAAATGCAATGGCCACATTGTCCTTGAGAGAAGTACAGGGTGTAGACTGCCAGGCCTGAATCACCCTCAAATATTAGTCATTATGCCAAGTACAATCATTTCTCATGCATATCGCAGCACTGGACACATTAGATTATATTACTGGTAAGAACAAATAATGTAGCCTACTATTCAAGAAGACACTCCAGTAAATCGCAACAACTGCTTCATGTAAATTGCAGGGCATTGATTAATGAGTTTTGGGTCAAAAAGCAGCAGAACCTGTCATTATAAAATTGATAACCTGTCCATTGCATTGTTCCAATTATCTTTTTCGCTTGGATGAGAGCTACCGAGACATATAATCAAGTTAGTCAGCCATTACTGGATGATGAGGTCTGGTGCAGAGAAACTATATGGTCAATGAGCAATTACAGCCACAGCAGGAGTTTTTCTTCAATGATCCTGCAATCATCCCTCTCCTACACGCAATGGGCTCAAAGGCGCGTTCTTCTGTTCTTTGTAGCTCCCAGAAAAAAACTCTTCAAAAGTTAAAAAGAAAAAACACAAGAGGTCCTCAGAAGTTGAAAGGTTTGCCTGACCTGTCGTAGTCCTGGCAGATCTCGCCGACTGCGATGAGGGCCTTTAAGTACTCGTTGGGCTGGTACGGGTTTATGTAGTGCAACGAACAGCTGTTTCTTGGGTCACCGTTGGACGCGGTGAAGTCAATAGCGACCTGGTAAAGCAAAAGAGCAAAATATGGAAATGAATCACCTCTAAGACCAACTGACGTGTGGCAGCTAACTGACTGTAGCATGGAAAGAATGGCAAGATTCATTTTAACAAAATAAACTATTGCCCAGTTAAAGGAATAGGTCACAGTTTTTCCATACTGCGATATGTTCTTATCTTAGACGAGTTGAAGTGTAGCTGCCTGGTCTTTGTGCGTGCGCTCAGTCACGCAGAAAGACCAAAGATGTTATTAGCGTTTAGCCTCTCCCAGCATATTCCTATGGACCCAAACGGGGTGAAGTTAGAAGTGACCAAGCTCTTCCATGTTTTCCCTATTTAAATACGGTTACGTGGTTAACTACACGATCCAAGTATAGTTACACAAAATTAAACAAGTCGATTTTCTAAACGGATAAAAAGGGGAACTATATTGTAAGGCGGAATAATACCTTAGGAGCACTTCGACGTCCGTGCAGTAATATCTTAATTTACTGCGCGGATGTTGAAGTGCTCTTAAGGTGTTGTTACGCTAACAACATCTTTGGTCTTTTTGCGTGACAGAGGGCAAGCACAAAGACCAGACATGTACGCATCAACTCGTCTAAACTCAGGTAAGAACATACTATCTCAGTATGGAAAAACGATGGCCTATTACTTTAAATAGAAATAAAGCGATACAGGAATCATTGGAACTGTTTGTTAAATTAATAAAGCCAATTAGCCAGAACCACTTGAAAGCCAATACAACAATGCGTGCTTAGTAACGTTCGTTGTGTCTGTTTTGTTTACCATACAGTAGTCCAGTGTTCGACAAAAATGTCTGAATATAGTACTCTTAATTATACTCCTTTAACCTAGAAAGCACCTTCAGCACACCGAAACACAAACAAACAGTCCCATTGCCTGTAGCGTAGTATACGATGACAAAAATAAACCGAGCAGTTGCCAGTGATGCTCCGCAATAACAAAAGCAGACTCGACTCATTTTACCGTAAAGTGGATCTGCATTCCTCCCATGATGTAATCCAAGAAGGAGTAGACTCTGTGGAGCTGGAAGAAAAAAAAGAGTGAGGGCTCAGAGGCAGGATGTTTGGGTGAATCCTGCTGTACTGCTTTGAAACTCAGCTGCTGTATAGCCTCGCAGCATCTGATGATTTAAGTGGTATTAACTAACACAATCTGCTGCCTGCAACGCCGCACTACACAAAATATCCTTTACGTTCAGTCAGCATACACAAGCTGTCATTATAGTTGATTCCTAAAGACAATGCAGGATTTTATAAATATTTGATTCCTATTATTTGTTCTGAAGCAAATTTTAAGATCACAATGAGCCTCTTTTAGGATTACCAGATGATCAGATACTATGGCTAGGACCAGTACGGAAATGAACATAATGGGTTTGCCTATTAAGGTATTATTTATTATTAAGTATTAGTATAATAGAACTACCCCCTTTGAATTTGGATACAAATCCAACATACGTACGTATCCGCTCTTATAACCAACTAAGGATAAGGAGAGACTTCTTTCTGCCTTTATGTTGTATATTAATCTCACTAAAATATTGAAACTTTTTAAGTGGCGTTTCGGTTTCTTTTACTTTTTATTTTACTACCATTTGTTCATAGAATGGTAACATATTCCTCACATTAAACTCCATTTATTTCTCAGTCTAGAGAGAATATTGCAGCGTTTTATGAGATTTGCACATCATTTACATCTTTCATGCCAACTTTGTCAACAATATAAAAATAATCATGCTGTGCTCTGCAGATTTACATATTTTACCTTCAGATCACGGAGGATGACGACGCCTGAATTCTTATAATTCCTCTTCTTCTGTTTGTACTTGGGATTGACACAGTCCCATGTTACCTTTATGAAAAGATGGAAGGTGGGCAGAATTGTGGGTTTAAGGGAGAGTGGGAATAATCTGCACAACATGCATTTGGGGAGCATGATTTATAATGCATGTCAGTAACATAGCAGCCATGATGAAAGTGAAAGGAAGAAGTCTGAATCTCTTTCACTGACCTTATTTCCACCGGAAATTTCTGCATTTCCCTAAAATTGGTGTAGAACTCGCCAATGTAGTCGTGCTTCCCCCTGGAGTCATAATCCCACACAAGGCACTGCATACAAAGACACAACACTGTTCACCACAATGCTCTTAAAAGCCCCATTCCAAAAGATAAAACCAGCATTCTGCACATTTTACCGTGGCTTGATAAAGGATTTGTTGAATTTTAGGAGTAAAAGAAATAAAAGGATGTTTCTCTCTGAATGAAATTAATGTGCTTTGTCAGTGAAGTCTCTAGTTAGTCTGTTCGACCCCTTTTTAATCAATGCAAAAAAGTCTTCAAACCAATTGTGAATTACTGACAATGCAGTTTCTCTGGCTCTGGGACCTTTTACCTTTAGCTTTCGGTCTTCGTCGCAGCTGCACAGTGATATTAGAGAAACCTTGAACGGCTCCCACACCGGATTCAGGTTGTTCTTAATCATCTGGTGCAAAAGACAGGGTCAAAGATAACAAGCAAGGTCACATTAACTTACATAATGAGCGAGTTTAAAATGAGAGTGAAATGTACCTCAGTTCGGTGTACAAGTTGTTCTGACCCGTCATCATTTATTTTGTAGATTTCCAAAAACGGGTCGGATTTACTAAAGAGGTCCTGCAAGAGGTCACAAGTCATCAGCCATAACCTTACTAAGAGTAATGATTCTTCAAAATGATTTTACTTAAAAGGAAGAAAAAGTAGTGACCCAAATAAAAGTAACTGTTTGACTGTAAAGGTCTGATTCGTTTTAGGGTTAACTTTTAGGACAGACAAAACATAAAATAATTAGATGTTTTCAAAGTATATGCTGTAAAAACGAGCCACATTTTTGTTTAGTTTTAGTTTTTAGTTTTCCAAGTAAGTACTGCTACTTCAAAAATAAAATCACTGAAGCTAAAGTAAAAAGCCCAACCGAGCACTGCAATCGTCTGCCTAAACTGAATTGTATAAAAGCCTCCCATTTAGGTACTTAGTGGATTAGCAGAAAAATAAATAGAGGAAAAAACGTTAATTGTCTGACAAAACGTCCGAAGAAAATTGTCCACTGAGGGGTGGTTGAGCTCATCTTATAATCATCAAATTATCGCTATTATATGTAATTATTCCTGCAGCTGCTACTATTGACTGCAAACAAGAATAAAAGCCCAAGGAAGCATTTTCGTTGATATGCCTATATGTTTTTTTTATAATAAAATCGGTTGATTTAGTTGAGTGCAAAGCAGGAAATACAAAATAGACTTTTATAAGCGTGAATCACTCAGGGAAGGTTTTCTTTGCCAAAAATCTTTAAGACATAAGAACAGAATGTTGAGTTGAGTAGGAGTTTGCTCACAGTGACCCAAGAAACATTAGCATTCAGACTACAGACGATATATATATACAAATGTGTGGGCCCTCCGAATTAGCTCTCAGTATTCTAGCTTGGCCTCTGTCAGTGTGCACTTGACATCACAGAACACGGTGTGGCATTGCATAAAAACACCATATTTGCACAACTTGGAAACCGCGTTCTCATTTTCCGTAACATTGCTGTAACAACACTGTCAAAGAGGTTACCTATGCTAAAAGGTTTTAAGTGGTTTTGCATAAGATCAACCTTGGGCCTGGGGGGAAAAAAATATTTTCGACTCTTTTGATTACTATTGAATAAAATATATTTTCTCTTCACTGCGATAGCGAATGTTGTTGCATTTTAGGATTGTAACTAATTATTGATATTGAAGAAGACTGTACTGTATTTTAGCATTTTAATATCATCTTGGTAGGCTTGCTAGGGTAAATTTCCCGACAAAGAAGCTTGTTTCACAAAAAAACACAAAATGTATAGTTAGTTGACCATGATTAATACAGTTAGTGGTTGCAGCACTAGTGCATTTACTCCTGAACTAGAAGAACACCGTTCATGTAAAGTTGCAGTTTTACCAAAACAATACAGGAGTAATGTCTAATAGCATTGCTCGACTCTGCTTGCTCCCAAATATACACACATAAAGGGTAGAGGCATACTTATTCTCGAGGTCAATAAAGTCTTCCGGCGAAGGAAAAGAAATAATGTGAGGCGGGCATGTGCGGGAAACATTTTGGTGGGGGTCATTGCGTGTGCGTTCAATAAGAGAGCTAATGCTGCGTTTACCACATTAAGCAGATACAACATTTCCTCAGGGTCATCCGCTCACTCATTCACACCCATCACAGGGAAACAGAGATCCTGCATCTTCTCCCTGTCTCCATGACAACTAGTAGCCAGTGGCATCAGCGGGGCGGACTGATCGCAGGGTAATGTCAAAATTAAATCTGGATGCAATGTAAATCATGTCAAATCATGGAGATTATCGGTGCAGCATTTATCTCAGCAAGTGGGAACGTCAGATTGTTTTAGCGTGTACAACGGGTTGAGGCGAGATAACGCAGCTCATATCAAACCAGTGGTGGGTCAGCTCAGGTGCGACAAGCGGATTTTCAATGACCACTGTTGTATTGGAGGAATGAAACAATTTATGCAAAAACAGAAAAGCGTTGTCCAGAATAACTGAACTTTCAAGATCTTTCTTCTGCAATACATGAACCATTGGGTAAAGGGTTGTTTTTTATTGTGCTACCATTGGTCATAGTACAACCTTGTATATCAGAATACCATATTTCAAACTGGAGGAAATGGGGTCACAGCCTGTTTAGCCTTTGGGTCGGGAAGGGCATAATTTGTCATAAAAGTGGAGGCAGGAGAAAGCTGGTCTAAGAAGAGCTATCAGTTTTCACTTAAAATTACGTGAGACTCAATACACAAATGCAAAGGCAAATGTCACTTTCAGGTAACATGTTAAACTACATAAATGTTAAGCCTATTTATATGGCAAGATCAACTTTAATAAAGAAAAGCATGAACAGAGGAAAGAGGTATATTTTATCAATGGCACCAATTTGAGCTAAAATTAAGGAAAATCAAGGAGCCCGGTAGACCGAGGACTCCTGGAGAAGGGAAAGTGACTTGTGCTTTCCTGCGTTCTAAGTGGATATAAGCGCCTGCTGATTTTTAGATTGAAATATGTCGTCAGCAAGACCACAGTGGGAAAGTGGGGAACGCTGAGGTCAATTTTTTACAAAGCATAACATGTAACCACCATTGGCTCGTCATAGTTTGCTCTGCTGCTCAAAAAGAAATGTGTAGGTATACATAATTTCATTCATTGTAGTGTTAAGACTATTTTTACAGACGACACCAGCACAATCAAAATACTGTAAGATTTGATGTTATATATGCTATAATTTCTTACATTCCCTTTCCTCTGAAGGCAAATCAGTGGCTGTAGGCCCCTCCCTGTCAATAAGCTGAATTCATATCCTGGAGAGACATACATTGACTGATGGTAAGATAGCTATGAAGATCATGATCATTATTATTTTTATTTTGGGGTGGGCGCTTATAAGCCTTTGGCTTCAGCCCACTCCCTTTGAGCAGGTTAACTGCTCAAACAAATAAATAAACTAAACTAAACTAAAGATCTTGCCACCACAGTACTTTTCATAGCTGTTGTTTATGTAATTGCAAAAGTGAAAATATAATGTATTGTGCGCAGAATAGAATGACTGGTTTGTGTTGGGCTCGTTTTTCACTACAAGGTCAGATCCAGTAACACAATACTGTTTTACTATTCTTGTGGTGTATGCTTTATACAGTGTCATGTCAAATATAGAATGCGTAATTGGTATTTCCATCACAAACATGCTCTCCTCACCTTATCGTCAAGCTTCTTGGCAGAGAACGCAAGCTCTATGTATCCGTTGTTCCCAGAAATTTCCTCAGCATGTACCTGAAAGGGAATTGAGTACTTTTGTTTTTATTTATATCCATGAAATGAAATATAGAAAAATTCATAAATGAAGTAATAATATTTGGGTTTTCATCATTTTGAGTTTCAGAATTTTCACAATATATTTTTCTATATTCATCTGGACTAACATTATGACCATGACATGTAGTAAAAAGTTGACCTTTGTCATCAATATGTGATGACATGATGATGAAAAAGAAACTTTAATAAGGATAAGTATTAGTATCTGAATTCATCTTACTCTGGCGAATCAACTACCAAATTGAACCTTGAACAAAACCCATAAGAGGTGACAGCAGACAAACTCCAAACAAAAACAAAACATTTTCTTGATCCCACTTCCTTCCTGTGAGGCAGAACTTGGTGTCTTTCCAATCTGGGCCTTTTCTTTTCAAGATGATGCCATCTTGTTTCTACCTTGAAGTTAAAAGAAAGGAGAACTGACTGCTGTAGGACTTGCCAAACAGCAGACACAACTGCTCACCCTGACACAGAACAGTTTTTCTTTGTTCTAGACTTGGAAGAGAAACTAACAAACACTTATGTAGAGACCAGAGCTGTGAAAACTGCAGGTCAGAGTGGATTCGGTTGGCGCTTGACAGGGCATGACAGTGAAGCCCACAACAGAGAAAACCTCTGCTTTTTTCAAACTGCTGTTGACAGGGAACACAAATCAAAGAGGTGTTAAGGCAGAGGAATTGTCCACTACTATAACTAGTATCGCTGTGCTGGAGCTGCATTTGTTAGTTAGATGGCATAGATCACTGCTGACTTATGACACTAATAATAATAATAAATAGAAAATATAAAGAAAATATCAACTTTATTTCAGCATCATAATACTGTAACGTTTTTATTAGGCATCTTAAAATAGGAGCTTCTGAACCACTCTTTGTCTGACCCTCACCTACGACCTGTTTGCCATGGAGACCCTACAGTGGCACGAAGCCCCGACAACAGAGCTCCCAGGATCATTTGGGTGCTCAGACCCCTTCACCACATTAAGGTGGCGGTTCCAGGAGGGGTGTATATGGGTCAATGACGTATAAGGGGTCAAAAAACTTATTTTCAAAAAGCTTTTTCAATACTGATGGCATGCATATTTTTGAGTCAATAATTATGTGTTTAAACAAGTTATGTTTGTTAAATAACATTTAAAAGTATTTAAATGTTTTTTTAATGTATTTGCAGCTTCACTGTATAAAAGAATGTCATGTGGCACAACTGAGTTTTTTCTCAAATTGAAACAGTTTCCAAAAATGTGTACAAAGTCAAATCTTTGCCAAGTATATCTTAGACAGCCTTTCTCCTCTGAACAGTTCATCTTTAATTTGTAACTGACTGATGCTGTAATCAGTAATAAAACAAGAGGACCACGGACGTAGTGCTTGGTGTCAGCCCAAAACAGTTATTGGTTCAGTATCGGATATTTTAAACCTATATCTGATTTTTTTTTCTAGTATTGGCTCTGATAACTTAAACCAGTATTGAATCAGTGCATCCCTATAATTTTTAGATGGTTTTGCAGTTGCACCACTTGACTGTCTGGTTGCACCACCTGACATTAGCAACTAATTTCAAATGAAATAGGCTTTTATGTGGACTCTTACATTAGCTTTAGCATTTGTAAGCATGGGTAAACATTTACTTACATTTTTTTAAAATACTTTTACAATAAAATAATATTTTCCAATATTTACATTGGTTGTACCACCTGACACCGAAAGTGTGACAGTTTACCTGTGAGTCGGAAAATAGCTATTTTTTCTCAATTCTTGAAAGAGATTTTCAAACCTTTTCACTCAGCCATAAAGACAACTTGTTCTTCTGGCTGATGCTTTATCCTGTTTGCTGTTACTATTCTTTATTTAAAAATAACAGCCCAGTTCTTACGGTTGTGCCACGCTTCTATTTTACAAGATTACAAATTGTCGGACAAAAGTTTTTTAGTGATCTCAAAAGCTTTAAAACTATGAATATTCACAAATGATGGCTTATTTGAAAGATATTTAACATACAATATATATATATATATATATATATATATATATATATACTGTGTATATACATAGCTTCTTAACCAAACCTGGCCTGGCCGGGAGGACCCAGCAAGAGAACAAAAACAGAAATCACACTTACCGTAATGGTAGACTTGCCAGCATATTTTCCATACTTCAGCAACAATCCTTTGGTCATCTTTTTCTGGGCCACAATCTGCAAAGCAGAGGATTAACCAAATAAATAATAGAAATAATAATAGCATTCAGACGTAAATAGTTGTGCACAAAGATGTGACTCATCATGAGTCACCTTCTGCACCAGGTGCAGTGACTGGATCTGAGAAAAGGCTGATGTTTTAAAGAACAGAATTTGCAAATGAGTAATGTAAGTGTTATGAATTCTTGATTGTGTAAAGAGTAGAACAAACTGTAAGTTTACCTGACCAAGAGTACACTCCATTCCACCCAGGAAGTCGTCATCTCGAGTCCCGATGCTGTGGGTGCCGTGAATGTCATACACCTCAAACCTCAGCTTTTGAACTTCTTCAAAGTAATAGTCCACACAGAAGACTTTGCCAAACACTGGGTGCAGGTTGCTTTTGATGACCTCTGTCCTGTCCAGCTATAAAAAAGTTTAAATCATCTGTCAAATTTGAGAATCAATGCATATACGTAAAAGACAGATGTTTGGAAGTAGATCTACAGGAAAGACCAGTTGGAATATAATATAAAATATTGCATTTTGAAATGTCATCCATCCATCCATTTTCTTCCACTTTGGAAATGTCATTTCCAACTAAAATATTCAAACCACAAAGCCAATATTGTTTTGCTTCACTCAAAGAAGATGAGGGGAAATAGGAGAGCTCTGACATTTAATCTCGTGCAGAAGGTCATTGTGCAGAATGCTTATTTTTGACTGGATGACAAGTAATAGCTGAGCACTGTTAGGTCCCATCTGCTCATGATGTAGGATTTAGCTGCTCACTGCTCTGCTCTGTTCATGTTTTCTGCTGTCCAATTTGTCTCAAGGGTGAATCATAGAGGTCTAAGATATGGACGGTGTATGTCATTAAATAAATATGCATGGCAAAAAAAAAAAAAGGATGGGAATTGTCAGACCATCTAAAACATTGGAAGCTTGATGTTTTAATGCATCAAAACAATAATAATAATAAAAATCAAATTATTCAATTTTGTGATGTAACATCACACTTCCTATGTTTAATGATAGATGTGAAAAAGGCCTTTTAACACGTCAACCCAGAAGCCATGTAGGCAGGAGGTGAACAGAGATCCGATTACAGTGAGAGCCATAAAACACGATTGATACCATTTTCATCTTCATTACACCACTCTATGACCGTCTGTGCTGCCTGGACAGAGGGGATTACCAGCCCGGGAAACACCTTTCCTCTTATCAATATGGCTATTATTCCAAATAACTTTGGATGACCCTGAAGATATGCCTGTCAATAAACAAGGGCTTGTTTATTGTTCATTTTGGCCCAGGCTCAGTTGGATTAAGACCCATTGAGGGGGGACACTGCAGTAAATTTAGCTCTTAACATATAAACTTTCACTTGGAAACAAATAATTGCCTACTGTTTCATTATTCTCCATTTATACGGTATTTTGTTACTTAAATTACCATTTTCTCAAAATGTGTTTTTCTTGCATTTTGGTAAGTATACCTACAGACAAAATGTTCCAGTTTTGTACTAAACAAGACTTGTATATTTTTCAGAGGGATTTTTCAAGAGATAATTATAGCACGGTTTATTGTACTTAGAGTCCCCCAAAAACAAGGTGGCATTTGTTTTTGTTTTTTGTTGTTGTGTGTGTTTTTCCCCCCAATTTTTCCAGTGTTAACTAGCATATTCAACAACTAAAGAAGATAACCATAATCTGCTCCAAATATATTCTGTAACTCAAATGTTTACAAAACAAACACATACATTTAAACCAATTTTGTCACTGAAGCTTAAGTCATTACTAGTAGTTCTTACACATAAAAAGCCTTGCTTTCATTTGGAAACATAAAATGAAAGAAAGCTCAGTTTTGACAGTAAAAGTATCAAAAAGATACAATTCACCTGCAGTATCTCACCCTCATTATTTTTTTTCAATGTTGTTACTATTTCCAACTGGGAGACATCACGAGAAACTCCAAAACATCTTATCAGCACCAGTCAATAAAATTTTAGCCATTGTCTCTCTGCCTTCTCCTCTCCTCATTGTGCCATCTGGAAGGAGAGATTTGAGCCGAGCCAGATGAGTGTTTGTTGATGAAAGCTAATCAGTGCTGCAGAGAATAGGTTTTTATTGAAAGCTGTGATGCATGTTCACCACTGTTGTACAACCACCACCAAAGATCTCTGGCTTGGTAATCGGTTTACAATTAAATCTTCTCGCTAAAATTTGCATCCATATTAAAGAGTAACTAAACGGGCGTGCCCAAGCCTTTCCCTACCCACAAACAAAAGTCAAAAAGTGCTGTGAAAGAGGCGGTCTCTGAAGTTTGGGGGTGACATGCGGGGGGTGAGTGTATGGGCCTTTGCATTGGCACAATCACAGCAGACTGATTACGTGGGAGGGACTTGGTTATATACCACAGGTGCAGGGGCAGGACACTTGGCAGCACCTGATGACGATGTGTGGAGCTGGTGCGGCTTATGACGTTCTGTGGAGGCCGTGGACACTCTCCAGCCAATCAGGAAATTCTAATTTAGTAGCAGAGTTTACCCTGAAGGGGGCGCAACCCATTCGTTTTCAGGCCAAAGTTAGGATTTTACACATGTTTGCGCTATGTCAGAATAATGTCAGGGACCAGTGGACAACACTATGAGACACCCATTGAGACAGTTTTTCAGTAAAAAAAACTTGATTTGGTGTTTAGTTACTCTTTAAGGTTTTATGACAAAATTAGAGGTGCAAACGTAGATCTAAACAGTAGCAAAACATGTGTCAAATTCTAGCCACCTAATGCGTCTACCTCAGGTGCTTTATTTAAATTTGTAAATTATCACGTTTTTCAAGCACTTTGATCTCTGTATTCATTGTAGCAGAGTTGAACCATCAACTTTCAAGTTATAATGTCTCAATTGAGCTACTGCTGGTCACTTTTGGTGTAAAACTCACTGTATAACCAGGCATTGGACCAACCAAAGAGTATAAAGAGTATGATTTCATTTGTGACCTGCAGTATCAGATATTTCCCACCCTTTTCAGACTTGAATTTGCAAATCTTTACTCTTACCATAAAGTAATATGCATTGATTTGGTACAGGTTTTTCCTCTCTGATGCAACCATTTAACCTGGCTTGGGTTACAGAAGGACATCTCTGACCCTTGATTGTTATGTTTTCTCCTACTACTTTTGGTATTTCCTACTGGTGTCATCACATCAGCTAATCAGCCTCCTACTGTGCAGCCTATTCTGCATATTGATTTACTCTATTCTGCCTCCCCATCCGTCCTTCTTTCTGGTGTGTAATTCAAAATTATAAAGAAGAAAGTACACATCAACAATCTTACACTTCAGTATGTAAATTGTCAGTACATAAAACATTTAACATTAGGTGAATATATAAATATATAAATATAGCAGATGTAAAAGCAGCCTTAGAGCAGCTTCATATGAACTCAGATTCAAGTCCCCCACCACACAGAATAATTTTACTTTGGATCGTAGGGCACTTGGTGGACTGGTCAAATGCTTTTATGATGTGCAATCTGGTCTAAATTATAACAATGTTATATCTTCTGGGTGCAGTAATCAGTGTTATGCAGCGGATGAAATTGCTTCATTTAAATGCACTAAAAATAGCCCCCTCATGTATTCATGCAACACTTATCCCAGGTCAGTCACCTCATCTGTTACATGGTTTCTACAAATTAACCACTGTGCGTTCAACCTCTCATAACAGTCTACCACATCCGTGCAGCCCAAACATCGCACTCCCAACACAGGTCTCCCTCGAGGTTTGCATTTGGCACAATTACGCTAACCCACTGGAAGACAGTTTTGTTCAATCAAAGGTTACGGAACCAAACAAAACCTGAGATTCTGAGCGACAGAACTTAATTTAAAAGGAAATGTAAAACCTATGGACCACTCTATGGACCCTTTTTTCCATAGAGTGTGAGCTACAATCTTACATATTAGCTGTTTGTCCTACTAAGCCTTCTGCCACAAATACAAGCAAGAACCCACTGGGCATGCACGGATTATTAGTATTTACACTTGGTAACCAACAAAGCCCATGCCTGCTTGCTAAAGCACAACAGAGTTAACTCTTTTAATTGTAAACCCGGACAGCTGTGGAGTGAAAAAGTGGAGAAAAACAGCTGCAAATTCACTAAACCATTAACAAATTAGTTTCACTGGTTGCACTTTGGGGTCGTGCGATGTTTTACATTTGGGATAGCAAGAGATCGGGGGATATTTCACACAACACAAGTGTCCATGACTAAATTTCAGTATTTCTCCAGGACTTTTCCGGCTACATAATAATAAGTAAACACAATAAAAAAGGTAAAGCAATTTACTCAAATTCAGCCTCTCTCTTTGATAACATTGGAATTTCATAAACAAAGTTATTGAGATTTGTAGAGGCCCAACCACTTTGAAACAATTTGGAAAGCAGTGTTGAGGGTAATTCCACTGGCCTCTGAACGGTTTAAGGGAAAACAATCTATTTTAATTGTCAGAGGCACAAAATAAGGCAAACAGTTTTCATGTTTAACATGACATGAGAAAAATATATGTTATATAACAATATATTATAATATAATTATTATTGCTGACTGTGGTTATAATTATTATTATTGTCGGCAATAATGATTATAATATAATTATTGACTGACTGACTGTGGTTTCTGTTCGTTCCAGGGGTCTAAAACAGATACCGTAACTAGAAAGAAATTAATGTATCGAAATGCTTTTTCCACATTTCTTTTTTCCTC
Source organism: Neogobius melanostomus (assembly GCA_007210695.1). NCBI lineage: Eukaryota > Metazoa > Chordata > Actinopteri > Gobiiformes > Gobiidae > Neogobius > Neogobius melanostomus. Next base: position 55,504 of record VHKM01000139.1, read on the forward strand.
AAACGATGTGGCAAATAAGCTTCAAATCTATATATGGATTTCCATTTCCATAGTTATTAACTATTCGTAACTAAATATTCTCTAAATATATCTCTTGAATGGACAAATGTCCTCAAAAACGTTCATAACACCATAAAGTCATATGATTGAAAGGTGATCAAAGAGGTGCAGGCGCATCAGCTCTCAGAATGCAGAAGAAGAGCTCATACCTCTGTCCATTGCCCATTGGTCTGTACCAGGAGGATCACGCTCGGATCTGACTTGTTCAGTGTGTCACGGTCCAGCAGATTCTTACAGGACACGCGCAACTCCACTTTGGACACACAGGTAGCTGGACCACTCAGAGCTGGGGAAATGGCCTCCAAGATGTCATTCATCTTGGCTCAGGGTGCAGAGAAGAGCCGAAGGGAGCCAAGTCAAGTGAAAGAGTCTCTCTGAAGATGTGTGGTGGCTGCCTCTTTACACTTAAATTGTCCACAAAGAGAGAATTCTGTTAATCAATTTCAAGTGGGAAGCAGGTACAGGAGGAATCACCTTGAGAGGCGTATTATCTTACCTCAGGACATGAAGGTGGCTTTATTGGAATTTTACAGGGGCCGATTCTTGCACCAACAGATTTTGGACTCGAGATGTCTGTTCACATTAGGACTGTGAATTACAAAGTAGATAATTAAACACTTCCAACAATAACATTACAACTCGAGCCAATAGGACATTTCTCAAAACTATTTATCAAAAGTATTATTTGCTCTAGCTGTCTCTATAACAAATCATCGTATGACAAAATGCTATATTTCTTCCTCATTGCTCCGTTTTACATGAATAGCTTGATATCCATGGAGGGACGATAGGCAATGTGAGAACGAGATGTACCGCATTTTTTTCATAATATGTAAATGTTCACAACAAACTTTTTAAACATGCCTTGTTGTCTTTCATGCATGCAGATGGGGCTAATGTTTTGTACCAGCTTAACCTTTTGAGAAATTGAGAAAACAACTGAAAATACCCCACTGAACCTATAGCCTGTCCAAATGAGAATCAGAGCACAGAGACACCGTACAATGATGGTAGTCCATGCGATATTCTCCTCCAGCGATGTGAGCACACATCAAGCACCATGGACAGCGCCCCGTGTTTTCTATCGCCTCAAAACAAACTCGAAAAACAAAACAAAAAACACCTTTCAGTTAGGTAACACGCGGGAACCCATTGATTTCACGAACAAAGCATCACTTAGTTCAAATACGAAGTGAATAAACTATCGACAAAAGTACAAATCTACAAGTTCAAGCAAAGACATGCAAAGGCAAGCAATGAAAGTGGTTTTACCGTCGCAAGGAACTTCATATTAACCTAAACTAACAACGAATACGCACAGTCGCGTATCAAACTGTTCAATTCACGTTAAACAAGGAGTTACCTGTCCGTGGATGCTCTCAAAACTACTTGCTTTGCGGTGACACGCTGGATTATAGCGTCCGCTCAAACTCATGGGCTCGACTGCTGAGGTGGAGTGCGCTCGGGGCGTAGAGGAGAATGGAGACAGTGCACTGCCGCTGATGTAAGCTGCTCCTCACTCACACGAGTTCAATACAAACCTATGAGCAAACCTGATGTACACGGCGGAGTGGAATAGTCCTGTGGTCTATGGATAACTGTCTCAATTTCTTTGCATGCTGGATAGCTCCATGCGCAGAAAGTTGCACCTAAACCCCCGAGACATCTTTTTGAACTCCATGTGGGTATGACCTCGCAGAGAGGTTGGTATGTAAAGAAAGCTTAAACCAATACAGACAGACAGATACCGCTCTCTGTACCTGAGCTCATATGCAGCCTGGAGTGCCAAGGGGGCAGCTGAGCGTTCATACACAGGACTATGTGGTGAAAGGGCGTGTAGGCAGGCACTAGTACACACATGATCCAGCTGTTAGATCGTCTGTTCATGCTAAATAGCCTATTAATCAAGCAATGCACTGTGTTGCATAATGCACTGAGTCCTCCCTCAATCTTTAACAGCACACCCACTGTGTAGCCTATTGTTTTCATAAATGCATTTCCACACATTACATAAGATTTACAGGTTGAGCAACACAACAGGTCTGAGGTTTCATCAAAGATGAAAGTGTTGCGGTTTACTCATTATCTGTAAGAACAAAATACCACATGTAATCAGGGTCAGAGCAGTTTTAATGTTCCTGTCTTTGTAGCACTGCCAGTTTAAAATGTTAGCTCAGATAGGCTTTGAAAAAAAGTGTCCTTCAGAGAGAATGTTTTTTTTTCCATCACTGCTTTGTCTTGTCTTTGGCTTTTTGAAAAGAACTTGTGCTTAGCGCTTGAAAGAAGTAAAGTTTTACCACACTTTTAACAGATGTAATATGTGGTATAGTCTATACATCAGTCACTCCAGAGACACATTTTGGTCAGTCAGCTTTGGTCACACACCTGCTTTTAGAAACACAATGCTTCACAACAGCAGCTTTTTGAAGCATTGATATGTCCATGGCTGGAGTAAACACTGCATGTCAGACTGTCCCCTGCATATATTGTTCACCCTCACGGCCTGTTTGTCCAAGGATCCTCCAAGTTGGTATAAAACGTCAGCTTTGGGGCACACACCTGAGCCCAGTTACGCCACAGCTCCAAACAAGAACCATCTGCTGCTGTGTCAAACAGAGCCCACAGGACTCCGTTTTACACATGGATTAGCCACTCCAAATCTCCCCCTTCTCTCCTCTCACCTCACCTCTGAGGCACTAGTTTAGATAAAACATCACCATCTAATTATTTGTTCTAAGTTGAGCACTTTACATGCTTGACAGATGCCAGGGCTCCAGACTAACATTTCATGTTGGTTGCATTGATGCGCCCAAGTGTTTTCATTAAGGCACACTAGATTATTATTTAGGTGCATCACTTTAGAAATGTTTCAAAGTTTCCTACAAACAAGATTCATTGTTAAATATTTAGTTTGCATTCATCAGTCTCATGTGTCTGACCAAATAAACAGTGGCATTTTAGTTTTAACATCACAGCTCTAAAGGAGCACAGAATGAGCTGCTCAAAATGTGGCTTTGCTTTGCAGAACTCAAGGATAAGCTGTAACTTAATATTTTAAATCAATGGCTCAATTACTTCACTCAGCCCAATGTTAGGCATTTATTGTGGTATTTTTCTCAACACACAATTTCTAGTCTGTTAATAAAATGGGTTGCCCTTTTTTGAACATCAACCTTGGTTTTGCTATTCGAGTGATCAATATCTGGGATTGAGTTTCGAAAGATGTCAAGATAGTATTAAACATGTGTTCCTCAACAGATCCTTCCTTGATAATGTGACAATAACTTAAGCTCATTTACAATCACTTCAACTGAATGTGAAACAAACTCTACATGTAGTCTCTGTAAAGACTGACATTTTCCTATTCAGAGTAACAACTGCTTGGATTTCAGATAAAATTTGCAAGTGACTGTAGGATACATTGATATGCAAATATATGATCTTCAAATGCCAATTGTTACACAAGTCACTTCCAATAAAGCATTTTCAATCCAAGTTTCAAGCATTTATCAATAAATGAGCAGATTGTAAGGGTGAATGGGACCATCCATTAGAGTTCAGGCAGTGAAGTGCAAGTCATTCTGGGATCAGAACAACTTGACTGGCCATTCACCTTCATTAACTGAATTATTTATTTGCATTCAAGTGATCGAAACCCACGGGATACATTGAAGGAGGCAAAGACAAGGGCAGAAAGACTTTTGTCTGGACATAAACCAATTCCTCAACATTTTGTTTTGCAGATTCTATGCAATACATAAATGGCCTTGATTGCCATGTTGGTACCAAGTGGCAAACCATGTCTAAAATCTGATTTGAAAAAAAAAAAAACGCTTTCGATTCAACTTTACCCACATGTAATGCCGACATAAATGCCCAGCTAAATAATATGTGCCTACCTCCCGGCATGGACATGATTAATCTAGCAGACATCAACGTGTGTGATCTGCAGAGTTTAACACCAGTATTAAATACAGCCTTTAGGGCAAGTCTTCCGCCCTTGAAATGCTTGTCACAGAAGCGTTAATTGTGTAGCTCTGCTGCCATCTATTGGAGTAGTTTTAAATTCAAAGTGCTATGCAAGAAAATAGTGTGGCGCCAACAGTAGCCTATATTTCTCAAACCTTATCTCCAGGTAATTCGATATGAAAACTTTATAGTTTAACATGTTAAAACCTCTATTTGCGAAATAGGGAAGAACCTTTGAGATGTGTCCCAGGCAAACCATTTTGTTTGCCTGGGACACACATTTCACACAGAGCATCACCTCATAAAATGTTGACCTTCCCAGTACCACCAGGCCTAAATCAATAAGACAAAAAGTTCACATTCTGGATGAGCGCGTCTACCCTGTTGTATACATCATAAGAGTAATGGTAATAATGAAGTGGCCGTAAATCATGTCTTAAAAAAAGAAACTTAAAGGCGCAATACCAGATTCTTTTCTTTCTCAAGGGAACAAAACATCTTTTCTCTCCTTTAGTGTACTGTAAACCAATTTGTGGGGTGTGGGGGGGCAGGTCATTATAAAAGTATTTGCATCGATCTGATGAACTTGCAGGCACTTTTTCTAGCATTTCTGTAAAAGTGTTATGTCGGTTATAGGGCTTTTAATGACTAGTGAAGCATAAATAAAAATTCTATTATATTAGTCTAGAATTGCAGATGGTCAAGTACCACCTGAAGAGGCCACAGTAACACACTGCCCTAAATCATTTCTACTTCAATAGCATGTGCACGTGCCTTCATTTAGTTAGTTCAAGAGTGAAAAAGTCAAGAGTGAAAAAGTCAAATTGTATTTTAACAATTTATTTTGCAAAGGCTTAGGGTTATTTTCACTTCTTTTTCTCCACATCTTGCTCAGCGGCTTCTTTAGCCCTCTTGGCACGAATACCAAAAAGACGTGCAGTGGCACGGGCCATACGCAAGCTGGCAAAAGCCTTGAAGTTCTTCTCATCTTCAGAGATGACACGGGCCTTCTCTTTCTTGTGCACCTGAGGGAAAAGAGATGCATTAATAGTTTCAAGTCATGTAGCAAGACAAATCATAGACAAATGCTTTTAAAAACTTACAGTTCTGATGGGCATGACTGGACCAGGAAGTTGAGTTGCCATTTTCAGTTCCTCCTCCTATAAAAACACACGTTGGTTAAATCAACTTGTCCCCTTCAAACACATCCATATGGATACATGCATCATGCTCAATGAGGCAAGCTTTAGGAAGTGATATTCAAACCACCCAACTACAATTGAAAACTTATTAAGGCTGGACAATACGGCATAAAAATCGATCTCAATTGGGGATTTGATTATTTTCCATAACAAAACATATTGCCAAACCATGACCATAAACAAGACCGATGTTCTAAACCTCAGCTCAATCAAAAAAACCAAATGCTTTCCACAGCAGTATCATTTTAAGGCAGGTGTACACACTGCACGATTTTGGCAGTCTGACGAACGATCACCGAGATCGAACAATCAGACAGGAACAAAGATTTGATAGGAAGCTGCGATCGACATCAGGCAGGGTCTGATATTTTGGCGCGCTTGTCACCAAGTGAGCCATTATCTCACTGCAGCTACAATCTGTCTACAAGTGTCTCTACAAAATACATCAATGCACCTTAAAAGAAATGGAGCCCAGGCACGAAAAGGACCGCATTTTACTTTCCCTGCAATTTTCGGGGATAAACTTTGCTAGCAAGCCGCACTTGCTTCAGCTAAACACACACCTGAGTCTGAAACTCACATTGATAAACTTTGCTTGTAGCTGCGATTCTCACTGAACCATCACAGTGGAGACGAGTTTAGGCTCACGATTTTACACTGCCCACATCTTGTAATGCAACATTACAAATTTAAGATTAAAACAAATCGTGCAGTGTAAACTACCTAAAAAACACATTTTCCATCGTCTCATCCAAACTCCAAAAGCAAGGCACCATTTTTGCCAAAAATGGGCAAGAAATGATTTTGAAGTCACATGACGATGGAGATTGACCACAGTTGAAATTGCAATTTTGATCAAATTTGGATTAATTGTCCAACACTATGTAATTTTTGTTGAAATAACAAGCATCAAGAAATATAGTGGGTTGTTTGCGTCGTGGAAAAAATGGTTGCACCCACATATTGTATTCAGACAGCTCTGACATAGTATACTTACAGCGCTGTCTCCCTTCTTAGGAGCAGAAGCCTTCCTGGGGAACAAGATGAGCTTGGAGCGGTACTCCTTTAGACGCTGCACATTGGCCTGTAGAGATTCTGTGGATCTATTACGACGGCGAGAGTCAACAGCAATGCCAATCGTGCGGGCTGTCCTCTTGTGGATGCCAGCCGCCTACAGAAAATAAAAGGGACACATTCAATTACATGTGGTAATCATTCAGGATAAAACTACAGTAATTCAAATTAGCAGTCATCAGAAAAAAGGTTCAAAGTTTTCATCAAGAAAATACAGAGATTCCGGAGATTTGTCATCAACTGACTGCTACTCACAAAACGATTTTTCTGCCCACTCTGATCAGCAAATTGATACCATATCTGGCCACATTCAATGTCAACCGTAGTATCAAGTGACACGGCCACATTCAACAATTGTTTACAAATGTTATATATTACAGGTAAAAAAAGAATCTACTAAGGCCATTAAAACGTAGACCTGTGTGTTTCCACATGGTCCATGGCAATTCTACGTAATGGCCCTGTTAGTTAGTTTTTAATGATCTTTGATTTACCTTCAGCTCTTCAAGTGTGAAACCACGTCCAGCGCGAACCTTGGTGTGATACCGGATAGTGGGACATCTAACCTGAGGCCTCAAAGGTCCAGCAACCGGCCGAGGTGCAATGCGTCTAGCCTTGGCCTGACGTGCCTTTCTCCTAGATAAGAAATACTGATGAAGATACAACAAAAATATGCATGGCCCAAATCAGAATAAAAATATTTTGATCCTCCAAGATGAAAAGTTTAACTAAGTTTGAACAAAACGACTCATACATTGCCAATACATGCAAGTTATGACTATGGATGCTGCCAGTCCGTTTGTTCACATTGAAAAGGACTTGCATTAATCAATCTTTACACACATACCTTTACTTACGCAACAGCATTGACATGGCTTATGTTATTAGCATTTAGCTAAGCGTTAGCTCTTCAGTGGGGTTTCCGTCATCTCTTACCTGCGGATCTTTCTCGCTGGCTGGTTGAACCATGTGCGGACTCTTTTCTGCCAGTCTTTGTGGAAGTGAGGATTCAGGATCATACCATTCCGGCTGGGGGCCATGACTGCCTATTTCCCTGCAACAGAGCGTGGCACACGGGTATAAGCTGACTGACATGCCGGCACTCAGACCTGCGATATGCTAACAGGCTAATGTGTATGTTTTAGCTTACTGTCACACAGAGCAGACCGTGCGCATTGGACATTTACCAAAAGATACTGGTCAGCACATTGGGATTTACGATTTTCTATGTATAACTCATTCAACATTAAATCATGGAAACAGCATTGGCAAAGCTAACCAAATGCAATGACCACTGTCAGAGCAGCAGCTACCTCGAAACCGGTGAAATACATATAATCACAACGGTACGTGTCGAACAAATCACTTTTTCAGATTACAGACGAAACACCCAATTGTATAATGTATCGGACGCTCAGTAACAATGCTTAAATACGGCGGATTGTGGCAGATTGTTGGAGAAAATAGCACAGTACTTACCTTAGAGGAAAATGGCCGAGAGGAAAAGGAAGTGACGACGCAGTGAGTTGTGGGATATGCATCAGCCAGCCAATGGTTAAACCCGCCTGGTACATTCAATTTGCAATGGCTTTAAAGGTGGATTATGGAACTTTTAAAATTCGTTTTAACTTTTTATAATTGATATAAGTGTGCATTTTGACCTTTCAGTGATCCAGCAGCGAAAAGTAGCCAAACAATTACTCATGCAAGAATCAAAAAAGATACTGGGAGAAAATTCTACTTGAATATGAGTACTTGTTAGTATTAAAGCATTTAGTCTGATTTATGTTTCAGTAGACATACATTATGAGAAACAATCAAAGACAAGGCTATAAAAAAGGAATAATTCTGAAGAATGAAGTACACAAAAAAACGAAGTAGGCCTACATCTATTTCTTTTATGTCTATATGAAGCTCCTCTCAGATTTAGATACAGTGGACTGAGTAACAACTTTTTTTTTAACCATGTAAGTACAGATACTACACTTATAATATAACTCAAGAAGAAGTAAAAAGTACTACTTTACTTTGAAAAATTACTTAAATGTATTTGAGAAAATGTATGCCCACCTCTGGGCTACAGGCATTATCATAACTTACAACCGCCATGTGTGCAGATGAAGTGAATCATGAACTACTGTAGGGCTTTGAGAAGATTTTTAATGTAAGTCTGCATTATATTATTGATTATACATTGGAGCACTTGGAGTAGAAACCCCCCATACCGGAGGAGTTGCTTCAGAAGATCCCAGGAAAATCGTCAGACTTCTCAGTCCAGGAAAGTGCAGTTATAGCAACAGTGAAAATGCCAAATTATTATGGTATTTATATAATGGGGATCATCCATCCTTAGGGCTGTCATTACTTATCGTTCAATAAATTACAGATAAACAATACCTTTTTGGGTTCAATTTTTATCATCTGAAAATGTGTTTGCATTTTCCCCCAATTGTTCTAATGTAATACTTTTTTACCCTAAGTAAGTTGTATTTCATTGTATTCCATGTTCATTGTGTGATATTTCAAGATTAAATACTTAATCTTTTAAGTAAGATTAGTGCTTAATTGTCATTTTCAAGCATTAGAGTTTGTTTCTGTTGCACTATAAAGTCTTAATAATATTGTTTATCGCGATAGGTTCCTATCTCAATATATCAAACTCAAGATTTTCTTATTGTGACAGGCCAATCCATCCCCATTAAGGCAACTATGGGTCTTCAAAACAGGGCCTTATATGGTACTGTTTACACAGGTGTGTGGTGTCCTAAATGTCAGTATGACCTGCTGCAGCACATCATCCGGTATTCAGACTGAACCCTAAGCTCATCCTAGGATCCTCTCTCTACAATGTTAGTCCTTATTAATTTACTCCAATGTCGGTGGTGGTAACTAAGATATTCTACTACCTGCGATCTGCCAATCTGCGCCGTCAGCCCCTCCGCCCACCATGAACTCACTCAGACATCACACGTGGGATTCAAACAGCCAACCTCTTGATGATAGGATGACCTACTCTACCGTCTGAGCCACAGTCAACTGATATACTCTGTTGGTATATCAGATTAAAGTGAACCAACAGCACAACAATGACCTCTAGGGGAACTAAAATCATGGTGTTGGGAAATAAAAGTGAACAAAATAAATATTTTATATATGAAACAGAGTCCTGATCAAAAATAAGACCGGTTAAAAGGTGGCAACAATGCACTTTTTTGTTTTGCCTAATGTCTCTGTGTAGTTAATGCTACATGAGCTGTGTGAATGAGAGTTGTCTGTAACGATCATTATGGCAACCCCTCCACTGTGGCACCTGGAGAACATCACAGGTGGATCTGCTAGTCATCAGGGCTAAAATTTTCTCATAAGAGAATCAAAGTTTCTTCAACCTTTCAGTGTCCCATGTTTGGTGCTCTCTTGCAAAGTCCAAGCAGCAGTTCTGTGGCGTTCAAGGAGACGAGGCCTTCGGAGACGTTTTTTGTTTTGTTTTTGAAGTCCTTAGACACTCTAACCCAGACCTCTCCGCTTACTTTTAATGTTTTAAATGTAGTTTTAATTACTTAGAATACCTTGTTGTGTACATCTGGGGGGCTGGATTTCTGGTTTTACCTTGGTCCAAGTAAAATCTTATAATTTAACAACAGGAGCAAAACAAAACCAAAAAAATATTTCTATATGTGTGTATGTATACTATATATATATATATATATATATATATATATATATATATATATATTAGATTAGGATTTTTTTATTAATTGCGATTAATTACAAAGCCTCTAATTAATTAGATTTTTTTAATCGAGTCCCGGCCCTATATATATATATATATATATATTAGGGCCGGGACTCGATTAAAAAAAATCTAATTAATTAGATTATATTATATATATATATATATATATATATATATACACACACATACACACACACACACGTATATACAGTGCCTCTCGAAAGTACTAATACACCTTGTACTTTTGCACATTTTGTCATGTTTATAACCATAAACAAAGATTTTATTTTGAATTTTTTATTGAAAGTTCACACACACAAGTAACAGACAACTGTGAAGTGAAAGCAAAATGATACATGATTCTGTTATTTTTCAAAAAATAGAAAAGTGAAAAGTGGGGCGTGCATAAGTATTCATACAGCATTTTTCTGAGTCCATTAAATTGCCTTTATAACATTCCTAATGACTGCAGAATGTTCACACCTTGCCCTAACCATTAAATAGAGGCCACGTGTGCGTAATCTACTCTCAGTATAATTACAGCTGTTCTGTGAGGGCCTCAGAGCGTATTGGTCACTAAGCAAAATCATGAAAGCACACCAGAGGTCACGGGTAAAGTTGTGGAGAAGTTTAAAGCAGCGTTACGTTATACAAAGATTTCCCAAGATTTGAACATCTCACGGAGCACTGTTCAATCCATCATTCGGAAATGTAAAGAGTATAGCACCACTGCGAACTTACCAAGACACAGCCGTCCACCTAAACTAACAGACCGAACAAGGAGAGACTGGTCAGAAATGTAACCAAGTGCCCCAAGATAACTCTGGAGGAGCTGCGACGTACTGCCGCTGAGCTGGGGGAATCTGTACATGGGACAACGATAAGTCGTACTCTACACAAATCTGGCTTTCATGGACGAGTGGCAAGAAGAAAGCCATTATTGAAAGGAGGCTAAGAAATCCTGTTTGAAGTTTGCTAGAAGTCATATGAAGGACACAGCTACCATGTGGAAGAAGGTGCTTTGGTCAGATGAGACAAAAATTGAACTTTTTGGCCCAAATGCAAACGTATGTACAGCGCAAACCTAACACTTCTCATCATCCTGAGTGCACCATCCCCAGTGTCAAATATGGTGGGGGAGCATCACGCTATGGGGCTGCTTTTCCTCAGCGGGGACTGGGAAGATTGTAAGAATAGTTGGGAAGATGGATGGAGCCAAATACAGGGACATTTTGGAGTAAAACTTGCTGGAGTCAGCAAGAGAATTGAGGCTGGGGTGGAGATTCACCTTCCAGCAGGACAATGACCCTAAACACAAAGCTAAATCTACAATGGAATTGTTAAAAAACAAAAAACATATTAATGTGTTAGAATGGCCCAGTCAAAGTCCTGACCTAAATCCTATTGAAAATCTGTGGAAAGACCTGAAACCTGCTGTTCACAAATGCTCTCCTTCTAATTTGACAGAGCTTGAGTTGTTTTGTAAAGAGGAATGGGCTAAAATGTCAGTCTCTAGATGTGCAAATCTTGTAGAGTCATACCCCAAAATACTTGCTGCTGTTATTGCAGCAAAAGGGGGTTCCACAAAGTATTAATTCATGCTGTATGAATACTTGTGCACGCCACACTTTTCGGTTTTCTATTTTTTTTTAAATAACAGAATCATGTATCTTTTTTTTTTTTTTTTTACTTCACAGTTGTCTGTTACTTGTGTGTGAACTTTCAGTAAAAAAAATCTAAATAAAATCTTTATGTTTATGGTTGTAAACATGACAAAATGTGCAAATGTTCAAGGTGTATTAATACTTTTGAGAGGCACTGTACATATACATATATATATATATATATATATATATAACACACATATATAAATTTCACATAGTAAAAGGGGTCTTAGCCTACCCACATTATATTAAAAAATAAGTCTCCAGCCTGTCTCACACCAATATTGATTAATTCAATATTGGATCAAGTTGCAATGCGTCTGAGGTTCCCAGGGCCCTGGGTCTGAGCCTCAGACCCTATTTTGGTAATAGGAATATATCACTTAGTTAAAGCTTATTAAGAAAGCCAATATAATGTTTCATGGGACTTTTTTCAACTATAGTGTCCCAAGCTCTTTGTCTACAATGTGCAGGTGATCAAGGTATTTTCAATATGCCGCATAACTTGAACAGAATTATACTAATTATGAAGCAAACTAAAGGAACCAATCAAAACAGTCAATGTTCTGGAGAGCTCCTTCATTAATCATTGATCAGCTTGACTTTGCAATCTCAGCTAATCTCCCACTAGGGGCAAAGGTTAAGGTGGTACACTAATACAATACTGTACAAAGGGAAACGTGTCAGACAAATAATGTTTATACAAGTTTATTATATTAATGTGGTATTACCATAAAAAAAAGTGATTTTATTTCTATTCAATTTTAGTCAAATGTGTTATTCCAAAATCAAAATAAATATTACAGAAAAAGGGAGTTCAAAGGCAGGTTAGTAAACATGCCTACAGGTCATTGACGTTTAGAATTGAAAACTATCTTAATCCTCCAGTGACTTAACAAATTTTTCATATGCAGTTTGATCCATGAGACCATCAAGTTCTTCAGGCTTTTCAATATTCATTTTGATTAGCCATCCTAAGAAAAGAAACATAATTAATCTTTTTAATATGCAATTGTACTATGCCATTAATAGTAAAACAGTTCAAAGCCTTTACTTCCATTTGCCTCCCAACTATCTCTAACATTTTTGTGAAAAATATAGGCGGTTGACAAATATTTCATAAGCATACCTTCTCCATAACAATCCTTGTTCACAAGTCCAGGATTTTCTGCAAGCTCTGTGTTGATTTCAGACACTTCACCGGTGAGGGGTGAATACAATTCGCTGGCAGCTTTAACACTTTCCAATGCACCAAATTCCTCTTAAACACAAACAGTTGTAGTTATTAGTTGTAATCATTTTAATTTACACAATATATAGTATTGTATAAATTAAAATGCACAGTTCTGCTGAGGGTCCATACCCATTTGTTCAAGTCTTTGGCCAACTTCTGGGAGCCCACAATAAACACATCGCCCAATGCTTCCTGCAAAATGCAAAACAAAAAAGCATTCATTGCATGAACCAATAAGATATTCGAAAGATTTTTTTACTGTCAATTTATATGAATCGAAATGATGGTGACCATTTCTGAGACTGGGAAATCATAGCTTATAATGTGTTGTATGAATGTACGTATGGCACCTTTGAGCACTACCAATTCCATTGCATAAAGTGAGGTTGGCAAGGGCATTCAATTTCATTACTATCCATTTAATTATCAGTTGACATTGAACTTCTGTTATTGACAGACCCAAACCGCCATAACAAAAGGGTTTGTTGATTGTTCCTAGTTTTACTGTACCTAGTGTACTACAGAAGTCCATCTACTTTAGTGGGTATCTAAAATTAGATGGCCTACTTATGAGAGACACTATGAACATTGCAATAAATAATTTTTTACAATGGCATTCGTCACAACTTACCTGGGCATAATTACTGATACCAACAGAGCCAATGCTGCCTTCTACTCGTACCCACTCATGCTTATCTGTGAACTTTAGTGCTGCAGAAACAACAAAGAATGGTTCATAAAAAATAAAACAATTCAATAACTTATTCCACAGTAGACACAACTTTGTGAATTAAAGAAAACGTGTATCCGTGTTATTTTTAATTATGATTAACAAATGGTTTTGTAAATCCAACTCCCAGGATCCAAATGGATTAACCATGTGAAAGTGAAACTAGTTTCAGCAGTGTGCTACAAGTTAAACTGTTGACGCCCCGAGGAAAAATGGTGTGTACATCCTACTGTACTAACGACAAGTTTCAACCAGATGATGATGTACGATGCAGAATAAGAGGCACAGGTGGGCTGTTCCCATTACAAGCGTTGGATCAAAACAAGACAAGACAAGTTTATTTGTAGAGCACAATTATTACACAAAGCAATTCAAAGTGCTTCACAGTTGCAAAAAATTACAAGAAAATAGATCAAATCAATCAATAAAACATCAACATAAAGTTAATCAATTACAGTAAAAGGCAAGAGTGCAGATAGAATATAATATACTTTCAGTTTTCATATGCACGGGTAAAAAGAGCTGTTTTCAGCCTGGATTTGAAAACACGTGTTTTTATTCTAAGCAGGGGCACGCGACAGTAATTTCCGGTGGTTCCAAACAGATTTTGGGGCAAAGACAATTGCCCAATGAAAAAATAAATATATATTAAAACGCTATTCCAAATTTACCAACCACGTGGTGATGTTTTATCCACAAATTATACAAGCAGTAATCAAGCGCATTCCTCAGCTCCATTGTGGCAGTCACCTCTATGTAAACTGGAGTTTACAGACAGGAATGCGAGGGCTCTACACATGAAACGCGGCAGCTTCACCGGGAAAGTCGAAGCAACTTTTGAAGTGTCGTTTACCTGTGGATAGAGTAGAGCAGGAGCTCAGGGTCCGCGGGGCAACGCTTCGTAAAAGCAGCCGAGCAGCTGAAAACGGCGCTGTTCCCAAGGGGAATCTGGGAGAAAAGTTTACAGACAAGCTCCGCAGCGCTGCTCTCATCGCCATCTTCTCTCTATGTGTGACAACACTTGAAACGAGTGCACACTACACTTGGCCGCGGAGCGCGCACCATCCCATCACAAGAAGGGCGTACATACCCGCAGCTCCCACATGGGAGTGCAGCAGAGGGCTCCAGTCATATGCACTTTGAACAGCTATGGCAGAGATCACAGGATGCGTCGTTATAGATTTATATTCTGTTATTCAGTTATTAACCAGTTCCACAACCAGGAGATATTGCATTGATGGTAAGGTAGAAATACAAAATTTTCATTATTGTTTACAATAGGAACATGTCAAATCATAAAGTTAAGAACCGGTCCCTGGACACACAAACATGAATAAAACAACCACCTACAGACTCTTTCCACAGTGAGGAAAAGTGTCAGATCCTGTTGCAGCGAAGCACGTTGTCAGACAGAAGTGCCCTCTGCTGGGGCCGAGGTCTTGTTGTCATCTGGCTTCATGGCTGGGAAGAACAGCACCTCCTGGAAGACAAAGTTAGTCATTACATCAAGAATCCAGAGAAGGGCTTCAAGTTGCTTTATGTCAATTTAATTCTACGTAAATGTTTATAGTGTGTCCATCAATAAAGGCAAGGACAACTTTACCTTGATATTGTTCGAGTCAGTGAGGAACATGGCGAGGCGATCAATTCCCATGCCCCAGCCAGCAGTGGGTGGCAGGCCATATTCCAGTGCAGTGCAGAAGTTGTCATCAATAAACATGGCTTCATCATCACCCTCAGCTTTGGCCTGTTAAAGATAGGTTGTTAATAACAATAGCGTGACTTGATAAAAAAATACTTTATTACAAAGCAGGTGTGGCAGTACATACCTTGGCTTGCTGCTCAAAAAGTTCCCTCTGCCTAATTGGGTCATTCAACTCTGTGTATGCATTGCAGACCTCTTTCTTCATCACAAAAGCTCAAAACGCTCAGTAAGGCCCTTTTGTGTCCTGTGCCTGTGACCGCAAACCAAATCAGTCAGATTAGTTTCAATCATATTCAGAATAATTTAATACTTATCCCTACCATTTGGCCAGAGGGCTCATGATTTGAGGGTGCTCACAGATGAATGTTGGACTGATGCATGTAACCTCTAGAAAATCACCTACCAACTAAAGACAAATCCAATATAAGTATTGCATCCACATTGTTAAAGCAAAAAGCCCAAATGAGAAGAGCACCTTGTCAAGTAAACGCGCTGTGGTTCTTGGTGGAGGACATTCAATCCCTCTTTGGGCGCACAAGTCATCAAAGAATTTGCGTGTTTCTAAAATGTAAATAAACCAAGGAACAGATTCATAGAAATCGTATCAGATCAGGCTTGTAAATGATCTTGATAGACGAGTTTGCCAGTTCGATACTTGCCATCAGAATCATAAGAGTCACTAGGTGGGAATTTGACTCCCATAATCTTCGCAAGGTCATTTGTCATGCTCAGTCTTTTGAATGGTGGGGTGAAGTCAATCTCATAGGCCTGACCCTCTGGTCCATCAGGGTGATAGGTTACTTTGTATCCACCAGTGATGTGCTTCACCATTCCTGACAAAAATAGAAGATATAGTAGCTCCAACAGCAGAAATAAAAACAGAATCGGGAGTTAGGGGAAACTTAAAAACAAAACATCAAGGGTGATTAAGTCAACTTAAAGGGACTTTCAGTCTGAGAGCTGTGTTCGATTAACACAGCTCTCGAATCTTTAGATTGGCACTAAACATGTTTTAGACCATAATTTAAGTATTGTCAGTGAACTTGTACTGTAAATGTTGAGCAATGTCATAAATTTCCCAAAAAATTCTGATTTAATGCCAGTTTGAATGCTTTGACATTTAAGGACTAGAGATTATGGCACAAATAATGACTTTTAATGCTTTCTAATGCCCCGCAGAAACCCTGATTTAATAAATACGTGCTGCACCACAGGATGTTTAGAATATTCATTTTACAGACAAATTGGATTAGTTATTAGCATCAAGGTACTTCTCTCCCTCAGCCCCCTAACTGCACAGTCAAGCTTTCGTCTCCATGTATCGTTTTAAGTGCATGTCTTCGCACGAAGTAACTAGCATCGACTTCACTGTGTTTAGCCAGGAGAGAGAAATAACCACAGTGCAACTTTAGGGAAGCATGCATGTGCATGCGTGTTGCCCCATTTACAAGGGCAACGTCCTTTGATATGGGAATAGACTCGGTGATCAGTTAATTGTCACGTGCACAGATGTTGCGGCATTTGGTCTGAGGTAGACAGTGCAAGTGAGTCCAAACCAGTGGCGGACTGGCACCAAAAAGAGGCCCTGGCAATTTTAGCAGAGAGGCCACATTTGGCGGCCGCATCTCCGCTTTATTTATTTATTTAGCCTTTTTATATGGTTGTGCGCCACAAGTTGTGATGAGCAGCGAGCGAGCCGCTGGTGGTGCTGCCGCTTGCAGCCATTGCGCCAATAGGCGGCCGCTTCCTCGCTTTATTTAGCCTATTTATTTGTTTGTGATGCGGCCACAACAAGTGATGAGACCAGGCGGCCGCAGTGGCATTTGCCCACATTGCCCAATGGCCAGTCCGTCACTGGTCCAAACCAGTAAATACAGCTAAAATGTGTGTGCTCTCGTGCCGGCCCACAAAGCCCAAAAGTCATTTGATGACACATTAAATGCAACATGAGCCACCAGGCTGTCCAGTACAATTTCAGTTGTAGAACGACTTGGCACTTACCTGAGAGGAGTTTCTCTGTGATTTCCATGAGGTCATGGTAATCTGCATAAGCCATATAGAACTCACAAGTGGTAAATTCAGGGTTATGGGTTAAGTCGATGCCTTCATTTCGAAACTGACGTCCAATTTCATAAACTCTGTCTAGTCCTCCAACTACAAGCATCTGTGGAAATAATGAGTATAAATCTCAAATTAAGAGACCTTTCCATCTTTAACATAGACAAAAATATGAAACTGACCTTATGGTAAAGCTCAGGGGCGATTCTCATGAACAGGTTCATATCCAGCTCATTGTGGTAAGTAACAAATGGACGGGCTACTGCTCCACCAGGGATAAGGTTCATCATTGGGGTCTCAATCTTGAGGTACAGACAAAAATATATTGTATATATTAGTAAACCATGCTCACAAGTGGGGCGGCACGGTAGTACAGCAGTTAGAGCTCATGCTTCACAGCTATAAGGTCCGGGGTTCGATTCCCACCTGGACGGGGCCTTTCTGTGTGGAGTTTACATGTTCTCCCCGTGCCTGCGTAGGTTTCCTCCGGGTACTCCGGTTTCCCCTACCACTAAAAGCATTTACAATAGGCTAGGATAAATGAGAGTATGTTTGAGAGTGCACATGGGGGACAACGGACGCAAATTAGCCCAAGGCTACAATCCGGTGTGGCTTGTTTACATGCATGAGATCCATGTATGTTCATTAACATGCACTGTCCCGACCAAATAAACCCATAAACAATATGACAGCCAATACATATAGAAATAGAACCTCTAAAAATCCCATCTGGTCCAGGAAATTCCGTAGATAAGTAATGATCTTGGCACGGGTTATGAACTTCTGCCGCACATAGTCATTAAGGATCAGGTCTAAATATCGCTGACGGAAACGAGTTTCCTGCAAGACAGAAACAAAGGAACACTCTTTAAACAACAACATATAAAGAAAATCAATACATTAATTATACAATTTACTATTGCTACATGAATCTGGTTAGACTGAAAGTTTGGTATGAAGCTACTTTAATAATGCAGTCTCTATCCAAGCAACATTAATACTACCAGCATTGAGGGCTTATACGACAGTTTTGATGCATTTCAAGTGACCAAATCTGTAAGCAACAAAAGGTTTCATACCAATTATGACAGGAAAAAAATACCTTGTCTTTAAGGCCAAAATGAAGGTGAGGCAACATGTGTAAGCACGGTGACAACAGGGTCATTTCAGTGGGGATGATGCTCAACTCTCCCTTTTTGGTTTTTCCTGGATTCCCTCGAACACCAATGATGTCACCTCTCCGAAGCTTGTGGTTAATTGCAACAAAATCCTCTTCAGATTTGTAGTTTCTAACAATAAAAGCAAAACTTAAGACTGCGTCTGTGAATTGAACAGTTTACCATTTCAGTTGCATCAGTTTCTAGTCACTGGTCAAATCACAATGAAAATATACTCCTCCTGAGACTAAGAGTGCTTTCACACCAGTGTTCTTTGTGTCAATGATGACTAAGTCATTTCTTTTTATTATTTTTTCATGATGATAACGTAACGGTGACGAGCTAAACATGGCACTTTACTAGTGATAAAAACATGACACACGTGAGCTTTTGAAAAATGTAAAATGTTAGAAACTGGTCTGTGTGACTGGTGTAGCCTATGTGATGCGCAGGTACAGTGCCTTGCGAAAGTACTAATACACCTTGAACTTTTGCACATTTTGTCATGTTTACAACCCTAAACGTAAAGATTTTATTTGGAATTTTTTACTGAATGTTCACACACAAGTAACAGACAACTGTGAAGTGAAAGCAAAATGATACATGATTCTGTTATCTTTCAAAAAATAGAAAAGTGAAAAGTGGGGCGTGCATAAGTATTCATACAGCATTTTTCTGAGTGCATTAAATTGCCTTTATAACATTCCTAATGACTGCAGAATGTTCACACCTTGCCCTAACCATTAAATAGAGGCCACCTGTGCGTAATCTACTCTCAGTATAATTCCAGCTGTTCTGTGAGGGCCTCAGAGCTATGGTCAGAGTGTATTGGTCACTAAGCAACATCATGAAGGCCAAGGAGCACACCAGAGAGGTCAGGGATAAAGCTGTGGAGAAGTTTAAAGCAGCGTTAAGTTATACAAAGATTTCCCAAGATTTGAACATCTCACAGGGCACTGTTCAATCCATCATTTGGAAATGGAAAGAGTATAGCACCACTGCGAACTTACCAAGACACGGCCGTCCACCTAAACTAACAGACCGAACAAGGAGAGACTGGTCAGAAATGCAACCAAGTGCCCCAAGATAACTCTGGAGGAGCTGCGACGTACTGCCGCTGAGCTGGGGGAATCTGTACATGGGACAACGATAAGTCGTACTCTACACAAATCTGGCCTTCATGGACGAGTGGCAAGAATCGTCCTGAGTGCACCATCCCAGTGTCAAATATGGTGGGGGGAGCATCATGCTATGGGGCTGCTTTTCCTCAGCGGGGACTGGGAAGATTGTAAGAATAGTTGGGAAGATGGATGGAGCCAAATACTAGGACATTTTGGAGGAAAACCTGCTGGAGTCAGCAAGAGAATTGAGGCTGGGGCGGAGATTCACCTTCCAGGAGGACAATGACCCCAAACACAAAGCTAAATCTACAATGGAATGGTTTAAAAACAAACATATGAATGTGTTAGAATGGCCCAGTCAAAGTCCTGACCTAAATCCTATTGAAAATCTGTGGAAAGATCTGAAAACTGCTTTTCACAAACGCTCTCCTTCCAATTTGACAGAGCTTGAGTTGTTTTGTAAAGAGGAATGGGCTAAAATGTCAGTCTCTAGATGTGCAAACCTTGTAGTCAAACCCCAGAAGACTTGCTGCTTTTATTGCAGCAAAAGGGGCTTCCACAAAGTATTAAAGGGGGGTATTATGTAAAATCGACTTTTTCAAGCTTTATATCATGTTATTATGTCATTCCCTCATTAAACACATGCCTGGAGTGTTGCCTTGGCTCATTCACATATTTTTGAGTAATCAGTAAAAACTTAGACGGCAGCCATTTTAGGTGTAGCTATGCCTCAGTCCTCCTAGGAACGCCCCCACCTCCTGGAGACGCCTCTGGACCTTTTGTCACCAGCCAAGCCACCAACCACTGCTCCTCAGCTCAGCAGAGCCCCCCCCCCCCCCCCGCACAGTGTTGTTGTTTAAAGAGTAACTAAACACCAAATCAAGTTTTTTTTACTGATAAACTGTCTCAATGGGTGTCTCATAGTGTTGTCCACTGGTCCCTGACATTATTCTGACATTATAGCGCAAACATGTGTAAAATCCTAACTTTGGCCTGAAAACGAATGGGTTGCGCCCCCTTCAGGGTAAACTCTGCTACTAAATTAGAATTTCCTGATTGGCTGGAGAGTGTCCACGGCCTCCACAGAACGTCATAAGCCGCACCAGCTCCACACATCGTCATCAGGTGCTGCCAATTGTTCTGTCCCATGCACCTGTGGTATATAACCAAGTCCCTCCCACGTAATCAGTCTGCTGTGATTGTGCCAATGCAAAGGCCCACACACTCACCCCCCGCATGTCACCCCCAAACTTCAGAGACCACCTCTTTCACAGCACTTTTTGACTTTTGTTTGTGGGTAGGGAAAGGCTTTGGCACGCCCGTTTAGTTACACAGCAGTGTACTGAAGGGGGCGTGTCGGAAACCTTCTTAAAGAGACAGAGGCCTATTTCAAGACGTTCAGTACAGCCATTTTGAGAGAGCAATTTTATTCAAGGCAGTTATTTTAATTTACTGCATATACAGACCAACAGAAGGTTACGTCATCATTGTAGTATGCTATAGACTGGTGCTATGTGATTGAAAAAAGCATAATACCCCCTCTTTAGTCATGCTGTATGAATACTTATGCATGCCCCACTTTTCTATATTTGTAAAATAACAGAATCATGTATCATTTTGCTTTCACTTCACAGTTGTCTGTTACTTGTGTGTGAACTTTCAGTAAAAAATTCAAAATAAAATCTTTATGTTTATGGTTGTAAACATGACAAAATGTGCAAAGGTTCAAGGTGTATTAGTACTTTCGCAAGGCACTGTATATGCCATATAGCCACTAGAAGATCAGTATACTCACTGCACAATTTGAGCAAATCAACCTTTGTGTTATTATTTGTTTTGTTTTTTCTGTTTAGAAACCAGCATTAACTTCATTGTACTTCAGCAGATAGCTCGTGGATGGGTCCTTTCTGTTTGGAGCTGGCGTATTTTTCTCATGTTTGAATAGACTTGGATAAATCTGCGAAGGAAAGAGAGAGGCGAGAGGGACGGTGGTGTGGTGCACCATGAAGGTACAGGACATGGACCGGGCGTATGTAATGCAGTCTTCAAAGACGCACAATGTGAGCAGCAGCCGAATAGAGCCCCGTTTGCAGCGAACGGTTTGCCCACTGTGTTTCTTAAACATCAAGTTAAATTTGAAATACCAAGCTCCATTTGCTTTTCAAAGAGTGAGATATGAGGAGCAGATGATGGCTCTGAATAAGTCATCTTTTGAAACTTTACATACAAGTTTTAACACATTATTGTTGCAAAATTCATGTTCCATGATTCTATTCAGAAGTCATGTTTGGTTTAGCTCCATTTATCCTGCAATCTCAGATTATTATCCAACATAAATAATAGGTATATACATCTTATTAAACACCTACTAAAAATTAAAATAATGAGAGATTTTTTTAATGAAACTGTCCCTTAAAGGGGGCATTATGTAAAATCGACTTTTTCAAGCTTTATATCATGTTATTATGTCATTCCCTCATTAAACACATGCCTGGAGTGTTGCCTTGGCTCATTCACATATTTTTGAGTAATCAGTAAAAACTTAGACGGCAGCCATTTTAGGTGTAGCTATGCCTCAGTCCTCCTAGGAACGCCCCCACCTTCTGGAGACGCCTCTGGACCTTTCGTCACCAGCCAAGCCACCAACCACTGCTCCTCAGCTCAGCAGAGCCCCCTCCCCGCACAGTGTTGTTGTTTAAATGCCACAGCAGTGTGCTGAAGGGGGCGTGTCGGAAAGCTTCTTAAAGAGACAGAGGCCTATTTCAAGACGTTCAGTACAGCCATTTTGAGAGAGCAATTTTATTCAAGGCAGTTATTTTAATTTACTGCATATACAGACCAACAGAAGGTTACGTCATCATTGTAGTATGCTATAGACTGGTAGCCTGGCTAACGCCAGACTGCTGTGTGCGCTCGAATCCTTTCGAACTTCACAACAGCCTGGGGACCATGGCCGACATTTTTCCATGGATTTGGGCACCAATCACAGAACGAGGAGGGACGGTAAGACGATGACGCGCTATTTGACATACGGAAGCTTGTAGTTTGTTTAGGGATAAAAAAAATAAAAAAATATTTACGGATCTAACATGACAGCAGCAGACGCGATGCCATCGTTCGATCAAGCTTTAGAACGTGTTCTAAATAGTTTAGCTCAAAAGTTTACAGCAGGTAAGTCATACGTCATCTGATACCATGATATGATTGGCTATGGCTACGTGCAGACGCATGAGAGACATTCGTAGCGCCCAATAAACGGCTATGGACAATCGTAAACCACACCTCTCCTACGAGAAAATGAATTGGTGGTCCCCAGACTAAATATCACTTGTGATTTTAGTCTGGCGTTAGCCAGGCTAATAGACTGGTGCTATGTGATTGAAAAAAGCATAATACCCCCTCTTTAAAATGACAGAGAAATTATGCCTAAACCACTGGTGTGAACGCGGACTGAACAAATGGTACAACTGAAAGCACTCTCAAGCCAACACACAAAGCGCTCCGACATGAGTGAAAACACCCATAGACTCTAGTATATATCATTATGTATATCATCATATATATTATTATTTATATCATTCTGCATTGGTAGTTCATTGCTAATATATTTATCCCTCTCCAAATTGTACCTTGAGTTTGCCATAACTTGTAGCTTGACACCTTCGCCTCTTAGATCATAGAAAATCAGCTTGGCACCTGAAGCTCTCTTGGCATGGACACGCCCTGCCATCGACAAAAAAGTTACATGAATTTACTTTTATAAAAAAAATGTAATTGTATTAATTCCACATAGTGCATACCTGACACATTAAGGACAACATCAGACAGCTGGTCCCCTGGTTGTAGATGGTTGTACTTCTCAATGAACTCTGTGAGGGACAAGTCCACATGATACTTGTGGGGTATGGGTCCTCTCCAGTGCCTTTCAGTGCCTGGATGGCTTGGGTGCGAATCTTGAAGTATTGCTATATAAATATGAACAATAAAAACGTATAAAAGGCATAACTCGGGGTGCTTGAACACAATTAACTTGAAATTATACTGTCACACTAGTTGAGCACTTAATGATGAATAAAAACTACAGAAGTCTTTACATTTGGGTCCAGAGATTCTTCATCCAGTATATTATGTTCTGCATTGTTGCTAGTTTCAGTCTTTTGTTCCAATTGTTCTTTGACTTTGGCCTCTTTCTCTGAAGCCTTTTTTTCCGCCTTCATTCGCCTCTTCAACTCACTGACCAGAACAAAGGAAGAAACATTTTAGACACATTTCTTGATACAAATGTTAATAATGACAATCTGTGAAACGAAAGTAGGCTACACCACAAGCATAAAATGGAGATGTATTGCACCAGTGACAAAAGGTTGGTCGATTTTCTCATTATAACAGAAAAGCTACCAACCTTTTATCACCTCTCCATTGACTCCCAAAGAATAGTACGGGGACTGCAGATGTACATGGGGGCGCGTAATTTAACCATTGCCCACTGACCCCAAGGGCTTGGCACAGCTGCTGTCTGGCTACTCTGACCACACACAGCATTATGGCTACCAAATTCAGCAGACAAACCTAGGGGGGGCAATAGATATACACACGCATCGACTGTAAAGCAAGCAGCAATGGGCAAGTCAGCTAACAATTACATGTTATAACGTGGGTCTGCGACCATTATAGTGATTAGCAGTAGTTCAGACCAGCTAATATAGACAGAAGCGTAAACAATAGCATCTAAACTGAAATCGACACAATTCATATATCATGGGCAATAATAATACTGTAATAAGAATTAGCTAACAGTAAAACCAAAAGGAAAACGTGCAGAGGGAATATTTTCGAAGTGGATTTCGGCTCTTGTAGTTTCACTATGTCTTGCACTGCATACGGAAACCTGAGGCAAAGTCTGAACAAAACTACATTTACCAAGACAACTATCACAAGGACTTCTGGGAAATGCAGGCTTAAACCACATGGAGCCCGTCCCTAGTGCCTCTTTACCTGATGTAACATTTAGTAATACATACGTTTAATAGTCACATTGCAAGTAGACTGAAGCTTAGAAAGGTGGTGTGTTTTTGTGAGCACAACTGATAAAAAAATAGGTGAGATAGTGAAATGGCTCACTTTTTGCTGAGTTTCTCTCCGTCCGCCGCTGTCGCGTCAGCCATGCTGTTACCGCCGGTTACCGCTCGGTGCCGTAGGGTTGCCAGGTCCCGGCAACCTAACCCGCCCAAAAAAATATCTAAATAACCCAAAACAGGCGTTTCATCGATTCTGAGCTGCTTTGTCGACCTGAGCTAAACGTATCAATGCGCATGAAAAAGAGACATTAACTGTTCTTGTTGTTGTTGTTTTTAACACACAGCTATATTGACAATAGGTAGATTGTTTTAGCAGATACCTCCGATAATGCATAATCTGTTAATGCACCTGTAGGTGTCAATTTATTTTTGTCAAGCCCTTATAAAAGTTTGTTAAAGTGTTTATAGTTTATTATTTATATAACAAGTTTTATGTTATATGTTTTCATGTTTCGTGTTGCACAATTGCACCGAACAAAATTCCTAACAATGGCAATAAACCCAATTCTGATAGATTTCGCAATTCCGTGGTTTTACAGCGGACCTGGCAACCCTGACCTCTGCACTGTATCGCCACCAAAAGTTTAAAAAAAAATAGCGGTTCTTCAAGTTTTTATCGCAGCACTTTCTGTTCTCATTATTGGTCACACTGCCCCAATCATAGACTAAACGTCCCATGTTCGGAAAAGAAAAGGAGACACAAAACTAGACTTTATATCCTACCCAGTGGCGCCTCCAGAAATTGTTCATAGGGGTGGCCAGATGGGGCCACTTAAAATCTTGGGGTGGCAAACTAAAACTATCAGCCATAATTTCACAATTGTATTTACTGTTGTAGTAAACTGGCCTGTAGAAAAGTATCAGAAAGACTTAAGGAAACATCTACTGCTATACTTTGTTTTGTTTTTTTA
Source organism: Neogobius melanostomus (assembly GCA_007210695.1). Lineage (NCBI taxonomy): Eukaryota > Metazoa > Chordata > Actinopteri > Gobiiformes > Gobiidae > Neogobius > Neogobius melanostomus. The sequence goes on from VHKM01000139.1 coordinate 81,200, forward strand.
TATTTAATGTTACTAATGATCCAATAACATTCATAACTGATACTACAGTACTACAATTAACACTGGCCAGTGGGTGGCCAATGGGGTGGCCATGAGTCGGCCAGGGGTGGCCACCCCCTGGTGGCGCCACTGATCCTACCATATGAGCATGTCTCCTGGCCTAAAATAAGACAATGATGCCTCCACCTGTGCTTTAATACTGGCACAATCCTCTTCAAATAGCTCCGTCTTCATACCCCACCACGTGCTATGGAATAACAGTCTGCACTGCAAACATGGGCTCTTTTAATGAACATGTTTTCATTTTATTGATAATATAGTGTTTTTTTTACACAGCAACTAAATCCAAAATGTGTTATTTTAAATACAGGTTTATTGTTTCATGAAAAGAACACTGAAGCCAGACTTGAGTAGCACTAAAATTACAATTTTACAATTTAATTCAAGACAGCTAACTGCAGCTTATACTTTCTTAGAAAGAGCCGCATGTATATAGCCTACCGCATAGCAGTTTTAGGACATTTGCATCTACAGTGTGTACAAACTCCAGAAACTTCAATGGAAAGACATTAAAGGATGTATGTTTTTCTGGGAATAAAACATTTACAGGATTTTATGACTCACATAGTTTTACTCAACTCCTACTTAACGTTTTGTTAGACTCCATTTATTAAAGCATGCACTTGAATCTGATTAAGGCACATAAGCATAGGAATTATAATGTATCACCTCTTCTTTAAAACATGATGATAATAAGAGCCCATCTAATATTACATGAAATAACTTATTAGAACTGAAAGATAATTAAATTCATGATAAATACACAAATAAATTAGACACTACACAATATGCACTACAACATTAAAAAGGTGTAGGTCAAAAATGATATTTTAAATACTGGACACACTCGATCCGTTTTACAGGTATAAGCCATTCACAAAAAGCCCCTTACTTCAAAGTCAGGGTTCCTTTAAAATTAAGGTCCCTTTAAAATTGGTCGAATACAATGACAATGACCAATACGTTTATAGGCCTACTTTTGTGGATTTGTGTAACATGTTATTAGCAAATACTTCTGATTGTCACTATGAGACCAGCCCCTAGTTTAGTCTTGTCCAGTGAAACAGGATGTGAAAAGGAAATATGGAAATCAGTTTTGTTGTTGTTGTTGTTAGGCATAAAAACGGGAAACAACCAGCAATGTGCTGATTACAAAGCCTTCTTACTTACAAGTCATGCATCTGCTGCACATCGGCTGTAAAATCAAATAACTCCTGTGTAATAACATGAATAGAATTTAACATAACTATTATTATACAGATTTAGACATTACAATTCATTGGCAGTACAATGACAGTACTTAATATGAAAATATATCACATAAACAACAAAAAACATGAGTCGTGATTTTTTTGGTTTGGTAACCATCTTCTGCGGCTTAAATGCACATCACATAATAGTCGTCCCTACAGTGCTGATGACACATTTAAATCTTCAGCATGTTCCCTGCAATTTTTAAAACAGAAAAACCCAAACCTGAAGTATCTCGTTACTTGTTTGCAATAGTCCATCTGATAAAGTGATTCAATTGAGTGTTCATTTATAGCTCGAGGTGGTTTTCATTATGATGGAAATACTGCCACCATGTGGTAATAATGTATATTGTAAGTTTGATGATTAGACAATGAGTAAATTATAACTCTAAGCAAACGCAATGATAAAGTGCCCAGATGGATACATTACGGCAAAATCAGTCATTATATTTCTGGTCTTGCACAATTAAAAGTAGGTATGACTTTGTAAAGTACACATGAACAAGTTAGAATTTTGTGGGAAACAAGGTTATAATGTCACTTCATCAAGAGAACTGATGGTTTCAGTGAAATGTTTCAGTGATAGAAACATTAATTCTTGCTCACCATACATTTTGATAAACATTTCAATTGAAATTAAAATACTTGGGGGGGGGGGGGGGTTTAGTGGGAAAACTCACCCTCAAATCCACTTTTTTTATTTTATTTTTTGCTGATAAACTGTATAAATGAGTGTCCAATAGTGTTGTCTACATATCCTGGTAATAATGTTGGCACTTCAGTGCAAATTAGTTGAAAGTTCAACTTTATGCCTAAAACCGTCAGTGAGGCGCCATCTACAGGCGATATGTCTTTACTGCATTTGATTGAATTCAATACAAAATAAAAAAGCAGGTAAAACAATGTATATACTAGAAAAGTACAATGTTACCCGTGGCTCCTCTTAATATTTTTGGTATGAGTGGTGGTGTTTTTTTTCCTTAATGACATATCTTCCTCTGGTAAAATGTAATGTATCCCCTGGCACTATTTCCTCTTTGTTGTAACTATTTGTATAAACGTGAATTTGTTTGTCAGGTTTGCGATTAGTTATAGCATTTAGGTAGATTTTTTAGTATTATAGATAATTGTGTAGTGTTATAGCGTTGTTGTTGAATATTGTAGTTTTAATCATTAGTTGCGTTTATTGCTAGATTAGTTAGCTGAATTTAGTTAGGACATATGTTAGTATTGGTTTTAGAGTTCAATATCGTGTGTAATTTCAGTGTATATTGTTTGTTGTAATGTATTGTACTACTGTTAGGATGGGGAGGAAGTGTAGCGTAGTAGGTACGTGCCACAGTTCTGTAGGTTTGCGTTGAATAAATAAATACATGATTCTGTTATTTTTCAAAAAATAGAAAAGTGGGGGTGCACAAGTATTCATACAGCATGAATTAATACTTTGTGGAGGCCCCTTTTGCTGCAATAACAGCAGCAAGTCTTCTGGGGTATGACTACAAGATTTGCAGATCTAGAGACTGACATTTTAGCCCATTCCTCTTTACAAAACAACTCAAGCTCTGTCAAATTAGAAGGAGAGCGTTTGTGAACAGCAGTTTTCAGGTCTTTCCACAGATTTTCAATAGGATTTAGGTCAGGACTTTGACTGGGCCATTCTAACACAATGTGTTTTTTTAAAACCATTCCATTGTAGATTTAGCTTTGTGTTTAGGGTCATTGTCCTGCTGGAAGGTGAATCTCCGCCCCAGCCTCAATTCTCTTGCTGACTCCAGCAGGTTTTACTCCAAAATGTCTCTGTATTTGGCTCCATCCATCTTCCCAACTATTCTTACAATCTTCCCAGTGCCCGCTGACGAAAAGCAGCCCAAGCATGATGCTCCCCCACCATATTTGACACTGGGGATGGTGCACTCAGGATGATGAGAAGTGTTAGGTTTGCGCCATACATAACGTTTTGCATTTGGGCCAAAAGTTCAATTTTTGTCTCATCTGACCAAAGCACCTTCTTCCACATGGTAGCTGTGTCCTCCATATGACTTCTACCAAACTTCAAACAGGATTTCTTATGGCCTCCTTTCAATAATGGCTTTCTTCTTGCCACTCGTCCATGAAGGCCAGATTTGTGTAGAGTACGACTTACAGTTGTCCCATGTACAGATTCCCCCAGCTCAGCGGCAGTACGTCGCAGCTCCTCCAGAGTTATCTTGGGCACTTGGTTGCATTTCTTACCAGTGCTCTCCTTGTTCGGTCTGTTAGTTTAGGTGGACGGCCGTGTCTTGGTAAGTTCGCAGTGGTGCTATACTCTTTCCATTTCCGAATGATGGATTGAACAGTGCCCTGTGAGATGTTCAAAACTTGGGAAATCTTTGTATAACTTAACACTGCTTTAAAATTCTCCACAACTTTATAACCTGACCTCTCTGGTGTGCTCCTTGGCCTTCATGATGTTGCTTAGTGACCAATACACTCTGACCATAGCTCTGAGGCCCTCACAGAACAGCTGTAATTATACTGAGAGTAGATTACGCACACGTGGCCTCTATTTAATGGTTAGGGCAAGGTGTGAACATTCTGCAGTCATTAGGAATGTTATAAAGGCAATTTAATGCACTCAGAAAAATGCTGTATGAATACTTATGCACGCCCCACTTTTCACTTTTCTATTTTTTGAAAGATAACAGAATCATGTATCATTTTGCTTTCACTTCACAGTTGTCTGTTACTTGTGTGTGAACTTTCAGTAAAAACCTCAAAATAAAATCTTTATGTTTATGGTTGTAAACTTGACAAAATGTGCAAAAGTTCAAGGTGTATTAGTATTAGTACTTTCGAGAGGCACTGTATATTACGTAGATTATAGAGCTATCTTTAACAACTTCCACAACAATAGTAGCTCAATTGTTAATCGCTACTATGGAAACAGCTGCAGTGGAGTGATATAGAACGTGATTTAACTGTTGCCAGACGAACTGCGAGGTTACAGGGAAATAATGTGCCAGTTAGCATGCAGAATGTCATTACATTTTACTATATTTCAGACAGGCCTGGCAATATGGACCAAAATCTTTTCAGAATGCAGACTGGTGCAGTGGCTATGAACCAAAGTCCAGTGGTTGAAAAAAACCTGTGTATGAGTGGGCTTCTGGATTTTCCAGCCTGAGGCATGTGCAAGACAGGACTGGCCACTCATTTGTGCTGTCACAGGTACCTTTAGGAGAGCACACCAGAATAGTGATGGACTCGCAACTATCATTTTAACAAATGTAGTATAGGAGTATTGTAGTTTATATTTTACACCAGTAGGTGGGAGAACAGTTTTTTAGTATTGATCAATACTAAATTTGTTGACACCTATCATTTTGTTTACTATATTTTTATTTCCCCAAGTGGTTTATATTTCTTCTCATGTCATCAGGTAGTGATGAAAATGTGTTTTGCCTTATTGGGACTATATTTTAAATGTAAATTAGAATGATGCTAACACATCCTGCACGTTGCAAGTTTGCATTGCATTATGCCGAGTTGTAACTGATTTTCTTGTCCATGCAGAGTCCAAGAGGTGGAGAAAACGCATGCGAACCATTCTTCATGTCCGCTGTATGTATCGGATCACAGAGCGATGCATTTGGTCCATATATTGCTGACAGACAGACTAGACAAAACTACTAACCTTTTAAAGTAAAGTGTTTTTTTTATAGCATTTCAATTCACATTTTCAGATGACCTCTGTTGGGCAAAGAAAGAACCTTTCTGAAAATGGAGGCACATTGGCCAAGGACAGTAGCCAACCACATATAGAACAATGGGAGTAAACATTGCAATATGAAGAATTCTATAAGCTGACATGCCACTGGACAACATAATAGATGAAATCAATGTTCCATGCAAGATTAAATTGTGGGCACTGATCAGCAATCCAGAGAAAAAAATGAAGCCTTTATCTGTTCTGTCTGTAAATTTCTGTCAGATATGTCACAGGATGTTATGGCAAGGTATCTCCAGCACCACTTTCTGTCTCTAGAATCTGAAAACTTAGTGGTGCATGTATAATTATTAGGCCCAAGCGGCCTGGCAGGCACAAGGGCCTATTGATATTATCTAGTGCGCGGAGCGCACTGGCGAAAGACGTGCGCTATGCGCATAGCGCTCAAGAAACGGAGCGCGAAGCACTCCCCATGCACCAAACATTAATAGGGGAATCCCGGCACCACGTCCTGTCCGGTGATATAGGCGTATGCCGTGAAAGCGGCACATTTGTTTCTGCTCGCATGAAAAAAGGTGAAAACTACAGGCATGGCGCAACATAGACAAGAAAGCAATCGATGTTGCGCTCGTCATCGACCATGGCCACTTCCCCGCCCCAAAAACACTAATAGAGTGACTCAGAGCATGGAGGCCTATCCGGTGATATAGGCCTTTGCCGCGAAAGCGGCATATTTGTTCTTGCTCGCACAAAATAGGGGAAAAACAGCATTGGGAAACATTGACAATGAACCCCACGAGTGGATTACTGGACGTGAGACCTTTCCGATGATATACATATGTTATAGTATGTGTTTTTCTTATTATTATTAGGCCGAGCGGCTTGGCAGGCGCAAGGGCCTATTGATATTGTATAGTGTGCTCAAGAAACAGAGCGCGAAGCGCTCCCCATGCACCAGACAATAATTGGGGGATTCCCAGCACCGCGTCCTGTCCGGTGATATACGTAGGTGTGTGCCGGCACATTTGTTACTGCTCGCATGAAAAAAGGTGAAAACTACAGGCATGGCGCAACATAGACAAGGAAGCAGTGCGCTCGTCATCGACCATGGCCACTCCCCAGCGCCCAAAACACTAATAGACTGACTCAGGAGGCCTATCCGGTGATATAGGCCTTTCCTCCCCCCCAAAGCGGCATATTTGTTTTTGCTCGCACAAAAATACAAAAACAAAACAAAACAAAAAATCAGCATTGGGAAACATTAACAAAGAAGAGGATTACTGGACGTGAGACCTTTCCGATGATATGCCTAAGGCGGCGCTATATTGTTATTGTTTGTTTTTTCTCTTCTTATTAGAAATAAGCCGAGCCTGTTTCGGCAACTTCCCACTGATGAAAAGTCCCTATTTTGGCACAAAATTCAATTAGGTGGGGAAAAAAAATTTCATATCTCCAAATTTGAAAAATAAAAAAAATGGTGTGACTGTCAGAACAAAAAAGTACATTACATGGTTGCTAGGCAACCAACAGGAGGTCGGCCATTTTGGGAAAAATTGAGGGATCATTTCTTTTAGAAACTTGACCTAGGGTGGCAGCACCTCCCGGTTATTGCGGCGGCGGCGTGCGGCCACCGCCGGCAACCGGCCAACGAGGCCCATGAGGGCCTTTCAATGCCGCTTGTGGCTTTAATTATAGTTGGTATTGTATAACATAACCAGTCAACTTTGTCTCCCTTGCATTGAGAAGACCTGCATGTATGCAGTGCAGACAGCTTACTGTACATGAGCTGCTGCTACTTGATTAATTGAAGCCACCCTGTTGCTCAGCTGTGGTTGCAAAGATTTCAGCTTTACGGCTATGATGTTTTTAAAGCCTTTCCCCCTCAAAACTGTAATTATATAAACCTAAAAGGCGTATCAAAGTTTACTGAATGATCGAGCCACATTGAGAAATTCAATTCAATGCATTCTAGCTCTGAAGGAGAAGATCTTTATTTATAAAGATGCTGATTCTGTAAATTAAAGATTAAACTGTCAAGTTTGATATTGTATGGCAAGACCATATTAATTAATATTTCATTAGTTCAATTTGTTTATTGCACATCTATGTAGACCAAGTGAATGGAGTGCCACATGCAGCTCTACCTCAAGTGAAATATGAGCTGTCATGACAAGTCGTAGTAAAGATTAACAAAAAAAATTGCATTGGGAAATTACACTGTTGTAAAAACCAGTAAGTACAGAATCAAGTAAGAAAACAGGCACCAAAAAATGAAGATGATTATATTGAGGATGGTAATGACAACTGGGAAGTAGCAAGATCACAAAGGTTTGGCATTGGTAACATGCTGAAATATATTATATTAAGGGTTGCCTTTTGTTACTTGCTTTGTACTAAACATCGTACATGAAACGAGATCGTGGTTGTCGTTGTGCTTCGTTTCTGTTTTCTATATGAACATTTCAAACAATGCTTTGTGATTTGGTCGGTGTTAAAAAAGCCGCTTTGAAGTGTAACTGGTTCTCCTTTGACATTGATGAAAATCAAAATATGATGCTGCTAATTGTATGATTGATAATGTATTTGCAATAGCATAAAGTTATTATTATAGTTCTGTCATGTAATGTCTTTATGTAGATGCTATATTGTAAATGTTGTATTGATTTTGGAGGTGGGCGCTTATAAGCTCTTGCTTCAGCCCACTCCTTTTGAGCAGAATGTTTACTGTTCAAATAAACTAATTTAAAAAAAAGATCTATAATTTTCATTATCTCATCATTCAACAAAGTAAGCATACATCCAAAGATAAAGACTTTATTATAGTCTTTACTCTACAGAGTCATCATTTAGTGGTACTAGTTTGGTGCATGTGTTACATTGGTTACACCTTTATTTCACTAAATTTAGTAATATAAATTACTTTAGGCTATTTACTTAGAGGGATAACTGGCTCTTTGGGTCCACAATGTTACAGAACCTTAGTCAAGCCTTTAGATAAACATGACCTTGATGATTCTGTTTTATCTTAAATGACAAACCGAAAACAATTTCAAAAGGACAGTGTTCCTGCAAAATAAGATCTTTTTTATTTATGTGACATTTTTTGTGCACTTTACTGTAAGAAAAATAAAATAAAGCTTTGTAATACATATAGTCACGTCTCTATACCTCACACATTATCTGCTGAGGACACTACATCTCCCATGCTTATGTAGACTACAGCAAAAAGTCTACATCTAAAATAGATCGGTAAATACTGAAAGTGGCCAGCCAGGACAGTTCGGTCCCTTAGCTCCGATGCTACATCGATCGAGCTCAATGCTAAGCCGCTAGCTTTGTAAATTACAGAGGAATCGGTCTAATAAAATAAACCAGCGCCTCAGAGCAGTCTCAGGTACATAGCCGCTGTCTGCCACGATGCCTCTCCTGTGTAGAGAGAGCTGTAGAGTTTTCCCAGTGGAACATGTTGCTAAACATGCTAACAACGTTGGAACTCCATGCTCGGACTTTGTTTACGAGTAGCGCTCATGGAAGTAAATAAAAGTCAAGATGACTCACCCACCCACCCCTCACGCGCGCTCCTTAGTCCTCCAAGCAACGCCCCTTTTCTGTTGAGATTTTCAAATCTGAGGCTGAGGCTCTGGAAGGGGGGTTAGTTACTCTTTAAATCAGTTAGATCCATAAATGTCATTTTGGGCATAAAAATGTGAAAAGAGTTAGAAAGAACGTGTTAAACTGTTTGCGGACTCATGCAAGCTAACTAGCAGCTCATCCATCTTCTCCATGTTCTGGTGATTGGTCATGCTGCTCTGGACTGACGCTGTCTGGTTCATCAGGGACTGGATCCGAGCCTCACTCTCTTCTGGTTCTGCCCAGACTGGCTGATGGCAATGATCTGATCTGACACAGTGTTTCCAGCTGGATTTATTAGTTGACCACATTCTATTGAAGCAATAGGGGAGTAAAAAAAAGAAAAATATAAAATATATAGCAATTATGAATCAGAAATGTGCAAAATAGTGGTGTGTTCTTACCATTCTGCATCCCAAACATAAAAAGACCCGGCTGTTGAGTCTGATTTGGCTGACTTACGTTGCTGCTGACTGCAGTTTGGAACAAAGCTCCTGGCTGTTGAATGGGAGAAGATGTGGTGGTCTGGAGGTTTGCGACACTATTTTGTGTTGTGTACATAGATGACTGGGCAAGTTCTTGAGCCAAATCCTGCTGTAGAGATGTCATGTTTGAGGGAGGCATAAAAAGGCCCACAGGTGTCTCCTGTCGAGTTCCTTGAGTGTTGCCCAGTTGCATGGGCTGCTGGTCCTGAAACAGTACCTGTTGTTGGGGACCAGAGGGATTCCCTAAAGCCATGGGCTCAGCCCGGTCTGACTGGGTCACATTCATCTGGGACATGGGGGGCTGACTGCTGAATAAGAGACTTGAGGATTGATCCTGGGTGGACATGGGGTTGCTGCAAAATAACAGTCCTGTCTGCTGTGGTTGTTGTGGGTTAGTGGACAGTGGATTTGCAGAGGGGCCTGAAGGAATGTTCTGAAACAGGGAAGCCTGCTCTGCTGACGGTGTGTGTGATTGAGACTGTGCGGGAGGCTGCTGCTCCATGGGACTTCTCTGCTGAATGGGCGAGAGCTGTGCCTGAGCCTGAAACACTGACTGTTCTGGGTTTGGGAGAACATTGAGGAAGCCCATCTGCTGTTGCTGAGGGCTGTTGGTTGTGAGTTGAGAGGAAAGCGAAGTTTGTGGGAGGTAAAGTGCAGGGGTGGAGGGCTGTGATTCTGGAGACTGCAGTACCGACATGGGCTTTGGAAGAGTGTAGCCTGGACCTCTTCTTGAGAGGCCTTTTGAAACAGTGAACCTTGTTGCGTTGGAGTTTCAGCTAATGCTGATGAATTGTGAAACATTGGTGGTGAAGGGTGGGAGGGGGTCTGCTGTAGAAAATTTGTCTGAATGGACAACAGCTCACTGCTCTGGAACATAGGACCGGCTGCTGTGGTGTCTGCTGGAAATGAGGCGCCTGGCTTGGAGATATTTGAGGGGAACCCTGCTGCTTGCTCTTTCCCTGCACAGCGTCCTGAAACAGGTCACACTGCATCTGAATCTGGGACTGAAACAGCTGTTGCTGCAAGTTCTCCAAAACATGCTGTTGTTGCTGGATCTGTTGATTTTGGAGTTGTTGTTGCTGGTGTTGTATTTGCTGCTGTTTAGCCAATGAGTTGTCAGGTTGGTGAGGTAAACTGCAAATACCTTTGGCTTTAAGCTGTCGCACAGCCTCCTCTAACTGGGCCACTTCATCTGAAGGGAAGGGCAATTGTGGTGCCTGAGGGGCAGCTTCCCCACAGAGCCGGCCTACTCCAGAAGGGCCATTGCTAGGCCTGTCCTGCCCCGCACTCTCCCTCGGCTTCAGGAGAAATGACTGAGCGCCTTGTTGGATCAAAGAATCTCCAGTGGACACAGAGAAGGAGTTAGTGGGGGCAATGTCCTGTTTTTTAATGGTGCTTAAGGGTTCTGTGTTGGTAAAAGTCTGGCCTTGGTCCAGGTCGCCTGCAGTCTGCTGAAGACTACTGGAGAATGGTCTGTTCTTATTAAGATTGCCAGTAGCTAGATCTGCATTTGCTTGTTGTGAACACAGTCCACTCTGTAACCAAGACAAAAAAAAGTTGACAAACAAATACAGCAATTGTAATTGCATAACAGCAATTGAAAAGATACCTTATATATTCCAGTGCTCTGCAAGTTACTGGTTACCTCCATTGGGGTGATCTCTTCAGTCTTTACCAAAGGTAACCTACTAGAGGGTGCTAAAGTGGTTTCTAAAACGGAGTTAAAAAAAAACAACGTTTTATTGGTGTTAAAGCTGGGTACCTGATTTTTTTGGTGTTGTAGAATACATTTATTTTTGCCACCTCAGATGTTGTAAACACAGCAGAACACAGACCTTGTTGTATTGTCTTCCCCTAAAGTTTTATTGAGCAATGAATGATAGAAGTCTAATCTAAATTAGTGGAATTTATCTTGGGGTGGCCGCCCCTGCTTCACTTTGTCACCACTCAATGCTGTATCTGGGTGTGAAATGTGCATGCAATTACATTATTTTAACAATTTGAATACACAGGAGGGACTGTGAGAGCTAGAAACAAGATTGGGCCAAAAACAAAAAATATCACAGTTTGGACAGGAAAAATCAGGTACCCCAGCTTAAATTCTTACAGCATTTACATGTTATAACTATTGATGGACTAACCATTTGGATTATCAAAAGAACAAGGCTTGGTTGGTGAAGGTATTTCCTTTTTCACAGAAACATCTGCCTTTCCTGTAAGTAAAAAGATGTTTTGATTTTGCTCTGGTCCATTTTACATGATATTGGTTAAAACCTTTGAACTGCAGATAGAGCCACTGAGCAGAATAATTGGTTGCTTACAAAAATCTAAGGAAAATGGCACAATACTTACCCAAATCAGGGGTGTACGTGAATGACTGAATGTCATTGGATCTCCCAGCGTTGGTCACCACATAAATTCCCACACAAACAGGACAGGTGATGGACTGGTTCTGGTATGGAGGGACCTTTACTATCAAGTGGTTCTTAAAACAAAAGATAACATGTATTCGTAACATTATTAATAATACAAAAAATAAATAAATAGTTATGTAAAAACAGTATTGCACTTGTGCAAGACAACAATAACTACAACTTTACTCAAGAGGCTGAAAAATAGAAAAAGAAGGAAGAACAATCACAGATATACAGTACTCTTGTAATTTTCATACAATGCCAAATGCCTCACCTGGCCAGTGGAAATGTACTTGCAAAACATTAAAATTGGTTGATAATCAACATTTAAGCTGTTAAAGATCGTTAGAAGTGCTTAAAGGCCATATACGTTATTACCTGGTGAAACAACTCCATGTCGATGTCAGCCTCTGCCTTCCATGAAGTTTCATCTTTAATATAATATGATATATCAGACATACAGTATTATAAATTTAAAAAATACATTCATTGAAGAGTATTTCAATCTTACCAGACACATTCTCGTGAAATACGACTTTTGTGTCTTTAAGAAAGTTCTTTCCAATAATAAAGAGTTCTTCGCCACCTCTCACAGAGCAACTATGCAGAGACTTTTTAAGAATTTCAGGAATCCCTGCAGGTTGGGCTGCAAAATATATTATTAATATTAAATTCAGGTGGGCATGGGGGGAAAAAACAGACGAAATTACTGAACACATAGCAGGGAGGAGTTTATAAAGCACAATTTCTCATCTGTGTGCCACCACCACATGCCTTGGATTATGAGCTGGATCACCATAAACAATGGAGCCTCACATTGCTATTGTTTTGCCTCTTCCTTTTAAATTCTTGCATAACATCTATACACAAACAAAAATTCTTACTGATCAGGTTGCCATCCTTTTACATTGCATATGTGCCTATATTACAAATGCAGAAAGCTTGTGCTCTGTTTTTACATCTGACATTGATGATTGATGGCTTTTCGGACATTTTATTACACACATTAATTAATGATAAATTAACATCATAGCGTAATGTTAACTCCCCAGCAGTTAATTTCGTCAATTAAAATACAGTATTTAGTCATAATTTTAGTCAAGTAGTAATATTTTGCCGACTAAAATTGGACTAAAACTAAATTAAAAGTTTTTCATTAGACTAAATCTATGACTAAAATTTCCAGATACTTTCATCGACTAAAATAAGACTAAATAAAAATGAAAAGAAGAGACTAAAATCATCCAAATTTCCACTGACAGTCAAAGAGCCTCAAATGTTCAAATTATCTGCCAAAGGAACAGGTCTGAGCTTTGTTCATGTGGGAGAAGCTCCATGAAACAGAGGACCCAAATTAAATTAAGGGGTAGGACATATAAGTTTTTACTTCTACCTACTCCTTTTCGGATTTTATTAACTTTGTTTTGTGTCTGCAAAAATTCAAAATAAAGACTAAGTTAACTAAATTCGTCCTAAATTTAGTTGACTTAATTTACATTCAATTTGAGTTGACTAAAACGAGACTAAAATTGAAGAGAATTGTGTTTACTAAATCTCGACTAAAACTAAATTTCATTTTTGCCAATACACTAAGACTGAAACTAAATTAAAATATGTTGTCAAAATTAGCAGAGCTCCTCACTCTAAACAAAGTTTAGGTGCAAACTAGAACTGATGATGATACTTCACTAGTCAAATGTTTATATCTAATCTAATCTATCGCCCCTTTTTGGTAATAAAATTTGGAACAAATAAAAGGTAAAACATGTGACTATTTGTAGAAAAACATGGGAGACTGTTTTGTAGTCCAGAAAACAATAATTGCTACTGTTTTAATTAATCAACATGTCATGATTAATTAGGTACATTTTGCATCACAAGTCTGTATTAGTGTATGCCTTTAAAACATGAATGAATTGCCATTTTCTTACTGCAGAGTATAGGTGATGACGGAGTTTGAAGTGTGAGCACTGATCCATCAGGACGAGGAATGTTGACTCGAAACACCAGCCGAGCGCGTGTGCTCTTCTTCTTGGACCCTGCAACACCAATACGGGCCTCCACATCAGCATTTCGAAGCTTAAGGATGCCTACACAGTCCACTCTGTTGAAAAGAATATTCAACAATAATGTTTGTTAAACAGATCATTCTGCATTTATTAAACACATGTTTTAATGGGCTTACGCCAATGTCATATTGGTGCTTGGATCTAGAGGGACTTCAATGACAGTTGTGCCTCCTACGTCCACTTCAGTGCAGGCTGTAGTGTTGCGTCCAGTAACTCGACATGCCTGATAAAATCCATGAGGTTTCACTCGTCCTGCATCACTAGCCACAAAAACCTGTAGAACTACAGGTTCTGTTACACCCTCCAGCTATTTCAAAACACAAAAAAACATTACATTAAAAATATGTGCATGAATTTATTTTAGAAAATTACAAGGTGCATCACTCATAAATATGTAAATATTACATTCTTATTTAATCTTTCTCCCTGAACCACTCTTTCACAATGTGAGCTCAATGAATCCTTGCATCGTCATCTTGGAATATGCCCACACCATCAGGGAAGAAGAAAACCACTGATGGAATAACCTGGTCATTCAGGATGTTCAGGTATCTGATCTCATTTTATGGGCACATAGTGTTGCTGGACCAACCTGACCATTTCCAGCAATTCCAGATCATACCAGCACCCAACATGTACAGTAGGCACTAGGTATGATGGGTGTATCACTTCACCTGCCTCTCCTCTTACCCTGCTGCGTCCATCACTCTGGAACAGGGCAAACCTGGACTCGTCAGATCTAGGGCTGCAACTAACGATTATTTTGTAATCGATTAATCTATTGATTATTATTACGATTAATCGAATAATCGCTTGGCTGTGAATGGTGTAGGAAAATTGCATTTAAAAAATAAAAAAGGATCACAAAATGCTAAAGTGGTGCCGCTTGAGGACGTGTTGATGGAGTAAACTTAAAGTAAATGTTTATTGGAAGCTCTTAGCGCTAATTCTGCTTTTTCATTGGATGAGACACAGACAGATATTTATGAAATTTACAACGTGCAAAACATTACATACACAGTAATTATAAAAAACAAAGTAGGTTTTCATCAAAAATACTACATTTTCATGTCATTTTTGCTCTGAGTCTGTGTGAACCAGAAATCGATTAATCGATTACTAAAATAGTTGTCGACTAATTCAATAATCGATTAGTCGTCGATTAATCGATTAGTTGTTTCAGCCCTAGTCAGACACATCACCTTTTTCCATAGCTCCAGAGTCCAATCTTTTGCTCTGAAGCTACTTTTTGCCTCACTGATTAGTGTTTTCTCATGGCCACACAGCTTTCATCATATTGTGCTTGTGAAAATACTTTCTTTCCTGATAAACATAGCTCTACATTCTACATTTCTACATTTGGATTTTTTTCCTCAAAGACAATGGTTCTCCACTATCCTTCCTGTTTTTAATATGTTGGGCAGTTACTATGCCAAATGTAGTAGTTTCTGTAATCCCATACATGCTTTCTCTGATTGATGCATGGCAATGATTTCATACTTCTCAAACATACATCTTTTTCACGACCACGCAATGTGTCTTTCAACACGGTTGTTTCAGAAATGAGAAGCCACTCACTGTATTAGTTGGGTTTAAATATAGTGCTAACAGCTGAAAGACAATCACTCTGCACCAATCTGCTTTGTTAAATCCAGGTGGTAACTTTTTTGTCAAGCAGAGTATATTAGCGATACTAAAAGAACCTTCGTGACAAGGCATATGTCATATCTGGGCACATGCATATCTGGGAACATCTGGGGTACTTTTTTTAACAGTCCCAGCCATAGACATATTAATAATAGACCGTCATCACTCACTCCTCCCCGTTTGCCATAATAACTAAGTTCGAGGGGGAAATCATGGCGGATTTACAGACTCGTTCTTTAAAAAAAAATAGGGACCAGGCTTTACAGTTGTTTAGAACGTGTCTAAAGTCCAATGCTATGCAATGTAAAACTAGCTTGTTCTGCCGCCCAATGTCGGCCCCTAGCGTCGTCGTTGTGAATCTCTGCTACAAGCGGCCATTGGTCCCAGCTCCCTGCTTGTGTTAATATAGATCACATTCTGTACGGTCACCTTTACAGTTGGAAATCCCTGTTGAGAGCGGTCTTTCACGGAGCCCCTGCTGCCTTCAGTCAGATAACGAGCTCGATGCTGAGTCTCTGGCTGGACCAGGATCTTCAGCTCCTTCCCTTCACTCTTTACTGGATACTGCACTGAAAGAGTTCCTCCTTTCTGATTAGATGCTTGCAAGCCATCTTCCGAACTAGAGAAATAGAGCATTTACACTGTAATTTATATGACCATTATTATACAATAGAGAATACTCTTTTAAACAGGGGAATCCTGTCCCTAGAGGAAGTCTACTGTATGTGCACAAGGAGAACAGCCAAACTCCACACATAAAGGTCCTAACAGGACCAGGAATTGAACCTGTGATTATTCTAAAGTGGTGAGAGCAATAACCAGAGCACCAATGAGTGAACAGTGTAAATGGCAAATACAACATTGTGTTGTTAGTTACCATATCAGCACCAACAGCTATTTTGTGTTTTACTGCCAAAGTCGTAGGCTCTACAAAGTAGATTAAGGATGGCCTCTATCAATAATAAATAATATGTATCCCATCCACTTTTCTGTTCACTTGATTTAATGTGCTTATTCTGGATCTGAGAGTGGAATCTGTAATTCGCTGTGGCTAACCATTGTTTGGACTTCAGTATCCTGTCCCTCCCACTGCTCTGATCTATCCGTGTTTCATCAGTTGAAATGTGGTGGGAAATATGCAGCCAACACGTTGTTGATATTATAACTGTGCAACACTGAACTAACAATCATGTGATGGCAGTTATCCTGACAGCAATGCCAATGTGCCAATGCATACATGAATTGTGCAAGAGTAGAGAAAGTATTGTATTAAAGAAAGTAAAGGATCGCAATGTTATGCACGTCATTAAGAGTGATTATGTTATTAACTTTTTTATCAAACAGTGTCTTTTCTTGAAATAAGGTGTTAAACAATAATGGGGTAAAACCAACCTTCCTTTTGGTCCAGCTTTGTCAGGGCCAAGTTGAGAGAGGACAAAGTGAGGGCCTTTAGCACTGTCAGCATCAAACACATCCAGGTTAGACCCCTGTTTAGACTTAGGACCAGGCCTTTGACGGGGGTACGTTTGCGGGATTTTCGAGGCACTTCTGTGTTATCATTGAAGGAGACTGTACTCATCATACTGAAGTTAGAAAGGGAGTCCTCCATCCAGATGCTGTTGCTCTGTTCTGACTCTCCAAATGTTTCATCTTGACATGACATACGACTATTATCCAATAAATCTTGAGGCGGTGGAGAGATGTTCAGCACCGTTCTGCGTTTTGAAGGGGTAATCTGGTGCATGTCCTGGGATGTAACTCCTCTTGCTCCTATGTCACTGCCCACCCTGCAGTTAGCACCACTGCTGATGTTAATGGCATCCTCGGATCCAATCCCATCTCTAGGAGGTCTTCTACTGTCTTCATCCGGCTCAACATTGCTGCTGTATGTTGCTCTCTGGTCACTAGTGGGATGCATGGTCGAGCTGCTGGAAGGTGAGATTGCACTGCAGGTGCCTTCGATGGTCATAGAAGACATTATATCTACAGCGCAAAACATTACAACATTAATCAAGGCTTCTCAACCATTGGTGGCTAGCAGTCCTATTTAGTCCATCTTTTTAAATAGGACTGTGTGTTTTTTCCATACATTTTTTTCTTTCAAATATATATATATATATATATATATATATATATATATATGCGTGTGTGTGTGCGTGCGTGTGGAGCATTGTATTTAATTTGTAAATAAATCACAATCACATAGTTTGTAATAGAATGAAAAGTGAATGTCATAAGAGATGTCATTATGACCCCATTCTAATGAAAGCCTTAGTCAATATCTAATATTGTATTTATGATTTGAATTTTAAAACATAAATATTACAGTGCATGCCAAATCAGTTTTTCTTGTTTTGCTTTTTGGACAGGGTCCAAGAGTTGGGACTGGATGTAGCCACAAAGACAAAATAAACAAGCTTCTGACCTATGAAGCAGAGAACTGCAGACCATTTTAAATGCAGACACTCCCTGCTTCAGAGGGAACTTCCTGGAATAAAAATAAGACAGCGAATGAGCAATAAGAGCTGAATAAAATAATATATTCAGATTCAAAAAGGGTATTGTGGTAAGAAAAAAAATGCTCCAGCCAGCTCACAGGTGTAAATTCAAAAAGATGTTTGAAGGAAATGTGTTGGGTTGTGGTTATCTGTAAAGGGTATGCATTAATGAGCTCCATCGCTGTCGGGGGGAAAAGTAAATCAAATGATTTGTGACAAACACATAAATTGATCAACCATTTTTAGTCAGTAACAAAAGTATTTGTGACCTATAACAATTATGTATTTTCCAATTACATTGTCTTCCAGACGAGAAAGAAAAGCATGACTTATTTTTTTCAATTTTAAATATAAAAGTTTGATATGAACTTGCTGCTAAAAACAAAAGTCAAATTGTACATGTTAAAACATGTTCAGACTAAATACTGACAGATCACAGTCACAGCTGCCAGTATGATTGACCTTGAGCGGCAGGTGTGCGTCTGCAGGTACAGACTGTTGCTGCTGCCCATGTTGGGGGTTGGAGAAGGCAGAAGCTTGTACCTGAGGGTAGCGCTGTAGAAGGTGGTGATCCTGCCACTACACCACTGTTTTGATGAATAACTTTGAGCTTCTGTTGACTGGGGGTTTGCAACAGCCAATGTTCAGGAGGAGGGTGATACAACACCTCTGTGAAGAGAAGAACAACATATACCTTATGAACAACATACAGTGCCTCTCGAAAGTACTAATACACCTTGAACTTTTGCACATTTTGTCATGTTTACAACTATAAACAACATTTTTTTTTTACTGAACGTTCACACACAAGTAACAGACAACTGTGAAGTGAAAGGAAAATGATACGTGATTCTGTTTTTTTTTTTTTTAAATAGAAAAGTGAAAAGTGGGGCGTGCATAAGTATTCATACAGCATTTTTCTGAGTGCATTAAATTGCCTTTATAACATTCCTAATGACTGCAGAATGTTCACACCTTGCCCTAACCATTAAATAGAGGCCACCTGTATGTAATCTACTCTCAGTATAATTCCAGCTGTTCTGTGAGGGCCTCAGAGCTATGGTCGGAGTGTATTGGTCACTAAACAACATCATGAAGGCCAAGGAGCACACCAGAGAGGTCAGGATAAAGCTGTGGAGAAGTTTAAAGCAGCGTTAAGTTATACAAAGATTTCCCAAGATTTGAACATCTCACGGAGCACTGTTCAATCCATCATTCGGAAATGGAAAGAGTATAGCACCACTGCGAACTTACCAAGACACGGGCGTCCACCTAAACTAACAGACCGAACAAGGAGAGCACTGGTAAGAAATGCAACCAAGTGCCCCAAGATAACTCTGGAGGAGCTGCGATGTACTGCCGCTGAGCTGGGGGAATCTGTACATGGGACAACTGTAAGTCGTACTCTACACAAATCTGGCCTCATGGACGAGTGCAAGAAGAAAGCCATTATTGAAAGGAGGCTAAGAAATCCTGTTTGAAGTTTGCTAGAAGTCATATGAAGGACACAGCTACCATGTGGAAGAAGGTGCTTTGGTCAGATGAGACAAAAATTGAACTTTTTGGCCCAATGCAAACGTAGTACCGCAAACCTAACACTTCTCATCATCCTGAGTGAACCATCCCCAGTGTCAAATATGGTGGGGGAGCATCACGCTATGGGGCTGCTTTCCTCAGCGGGGACTGGGAAGATTGTAAGAATAGTTGGGAAGATGGATGGAGCCAAATGCAGGGACATTTTGGAGTAAAACCTGCTGGAGTCAGCAAGAGAATTGCTGCTGTAATTCATGCTGTTTGAATATTTACAGTGGGGAAAAAAAGTATTTAGTCAGCCAACAATTGTGCAAGTTCTCCCACTTAAAAAGATGAGAGAGGCCTGTAATTTCATCATAGGTAAACCTCAACTATGAGAGACAAAATGAGAAAAATAAAATCCAGAAAATCACATTGTCTGATTTTTAATGAATTTATTTGCAAATTATGGTAGAAAATAAGTATTTGGTCAATAACAAAAGTTAATCTCAATAATTTGTTATATACCCTTTGTTGGCAATTACAGAGGTCAAACGTTTCCTGTAAGTCTTCACATGGTTTTCACACACTGTTGCTGGTATTTTGGCCCATTCCTCCATGCAGATCTCCTCTAGAGAAGTGATGTTTTGGGGCAGGTGCTGGACAACATGGACTTTCAACTCCCTCCAAAGATTTTCTATGGGGTTGAGATCTGGAGATTGGCTAGGCCACTCCAGGACCTTGAAATGCTTCTTACGAAGCCACTCCTTCGTTGCCCGGGCGGTGTGTTTGGGATCACTGTCATGCTGGAAGACCCAGCCACGTTTAATTTTCAATGCCCTTGCTGATGGAAGGTAGCCTGGCTAATGCCAGACTGCTGTGTGCGCTTGAATCTTTTCGAACTTCACAACAGCCTGGGGACCATGGCCGAAATTTTCCCATGGATTTGGGCACCAATCACAGAACGAGGAGAGACGGTAAGACGATGACGTGCTATTCGACACACGGAAGCTTGTAGTTTGTTTACGGATAAACAAATAAAAAAATATTTACGGATCCAACATGACAGCAGCAGACGCGATGCCATCTTTCGAACGTGTTCTAAATAGGTTAGCTCAAAAGTTTACAGCAGGTACGTCATACGTCATCTGATACGATGATACGATTGGCTATGGCTACGTGCAGACGCATGAGAGACATTCGTAGCGCCCAATAAACGGCTATGGACAAACGTAAACCACACCTCTCCTACGAGAAAATGAATTGGTGGTCCCCAGACTAAATATCACTTGTGATTTTAGTCTGGCGTTAGCCAGGCTAGATGGAAGGAGGTTCTCACTCAAAATCTCACGATACATGGCCCCATTCATTCTTTCCTTTACACGGATCAGTCGTCCTGGTCCCTTTGCAAAAAAACAGCCCCAAAGCATGATGTTTCCACCCCCATGCTTCACAGTAGGTATGGTGTTCTTTGGATGGAACTCAGCATTCTTTCTCCTCCAAATACGACGAGTTTTTACCAAAAAGATCCATTTTGGGTTCATCTGACCATATGACATTCTCCCAGTCCTCTTCTGGATCATCCAGATGCTCTCTAGCAAACTTCAGACGGGCCCGGACATGTACTGGCTTAAGCAGGGGGACACGTCTGGCACTGCAGGAATTGGGTCCCTGGCGGCGTAGTGTGTTACTGACGGTAGCCTTTATTACTTTGGTCCCAGCTCTCTGCAGGTCATTCACTAGGTCCCCCGTGTGGTTCTGGGATTTTTGCTCACCGTTCTTGTGATCAGTTTGACCCCACGGGGTGAGATCTTGCGTGGAGCCCCAGATCGAGGGAGATTATCAGTGGTCTTGTATGTCTTCCATTTTCTAATAATTGCTTCCACAGTTGATTTCTTCACACCAAGCTGCTTACCAATTGCAGATTCAGTCCTCCCAGCCTGGTGCAGGTCTACAATTTGTTTCTGGTGTCTTTCGACAGCTCTTTGGTCTTAACCATAGTGGAGTTTGGAGTGTGACTGTTTGAGGTTGTGGACAAGTGTCTTTATACTGATAACAAGTTCAAACAGGGGCCATTAATACAGGTAACGAGTGGAGGACAGAGGAGCCTCTTAAAGAAGAAGTTACAGGTCTGTGAGAGCCAGAAATCTTGCTTGTCTCTCATAGTTGACCTATACAGTGAGGAAAATAAGTATTTGAACACCCTGCTATTTTGCAAGTTCTCCCACTTAGAAATCATGGAGGGGTCTGAAATTGTCATCGTAGGTGCATGTCCACTGTGAGAGACATAATCTAAAAAAAAAATCCAGAAATCGCAGTGTATGATTTCTTAACTATTTATTTGTATGATACAGCTGCAAATAAGTATTTGAACACCTGTCTATCAGCTAGAATTCTGACCCTCAAAGACCTGTTAGTCTGCCTTTAAAATGTCCACCTCCACTCCATTTATTATCCTACATTTAGATGCACCTGTTTGAGGTCTTTAGCTGCATAAAGACACCTGTCCACCCCATACAATCAGTAAGAATCCAACTACTAACATGGCCAAGACCAAAGAGCTGTCCAAAGACACTAGAGACAGAATTGTACACCTCCACAAGGTTGGAAAGGGCTACGGGGAAATTGCCAAGCAGCTTGGTGAAAAAAGGTCCACTGTTGGAGCAATCATTAGAAAATGGAAGAAGCTAAACATGACTGTCAATCTCCTTCGGACTGGGGCTCCATGCAAGATCTCACCTCGTGGGGTCTCAATGATCCTAAGAAAGGTGAGAAATCAGCCCAGAACTACACGGGGGGAGCTGGTCAATGACCTGAAAAGAGCTGGGACCACCGTTTCCAAGGTTACTGTTGGTAATACACTAAGACGTCATGGTTTGAAATCATGCATGGCACGGAAGGTTCCCCTGCTTAAACCAGCACATGTCAAGGCCCGTCTTAAGTTTGCCAATGACCATTTGGATGATCCAGAGGAGTCATGGGAGAAAGTCATGTGGTCAGATGAGACCAAAATGGAACGTTTTGGTCATAATTCCACTAAACGTGTTTGGAGGAAGAAGAATGATGAGTACCATCCCAAGAACACCATCCCTACTGTGAAGCATGGGGGTGGTAGCATCATGCTTTGGGGGTGTTTTTCTGCACATGGGACAGGGCGACTGCACTGTATTAAGGAGAGGATGACCGGGGCCATGTATTGCGAGATTTTGGGGAACAACCTCCTTCCCTCAGTTAGAGCATTGAAGATGGGTCGAGGCTGGGTCTTCCAACATGACAATGACCCGAAGCACACAGCCAGGATAACCAAGGAGTGGCTCTGTAAGAAGCATATCAAGGTTCTGGCGTGGCCTAGCCAGTCTCCAGACCTAAACCCAATAGAGAATCTTTGGAGGGAGCTCAAACTCCGTGTTTCTCAGCGACAGCCCAGAAACCTGACTGATCTAGAGAAGATCTGTGTGGAGGAGTGGGCCAAAATCCCTCCTGCAGTGTGTGCAAACCTGGTGAAAAACTACAGGAAACGTTTGACCTCTGTAATTGCAAACAAAGGCTACTGTACCAAATATTAACATTGATTTCTCAGGTGTTCAAATACTTATTTGCAGCTGTATCATACAAATAAATAGTTAAAAAATCATACATTGCGATTTCTGGATTTTTTTTTTAGATTATGTCTCTCACAGTGGACATGCACCTACGATGACAATTTCAGACCCCTCCATGATTTCTAAGTGGGAGAACTTGCAAAATAGCAGGGTGTTCAAATACTTATTTTCCTCACTGTACCTATGATAAAAATTACTCTCTCATCTTTTTAAGTGGGAGAACTTGCACAATTGTTGGCTGACTAAATACTTTTTTCCCCACTGTATGCACGCCCGACTTTTCGGTTTTCTATTTTTTGAAAAATAACAGAATCATGTTTGTATCATTTTGCTTTCACTTCACAGTTGTCTGTTACTTGTGTGTGAACTTTCAGTAAAAAATTCAAAATAAACTGTAAATCAGGTAGATCAAGCAATGTACGCAATAGACCCATATTGTTTATTCAGCTAATGATCTAATAAAAACTGGAATATTGAGTTTGAAATAACTGCAGCATGGTGCAGCCAGTAAACAGAGGCCCATATTAGTTGCATATATACACAAAGGCCTCTACTCAGAGTGGGGGAAGGCCTTGATTCAACAGCATGACAACACTTTTACTAGCAGCCTGACTCAACATCCAAATATTATGGTAGGAACTTCAAGCGGACATTACAGTCGCCTGAATCTCCTCTGCCAACTGCCAGCTTTAATTACTTGCAGATGAGTCCCAGGGTCCGGTGTGTATATCAGATACTTAACCCTCCCATTGTTACCACATACAATAGACAAACCTGGGATGTACTGACTCCAAACCCCCCCCCCCCTGTCTTTTGCAGTGAGGTTTTAAAAAGCGGGGAATGCTGGTTCCCAGAACAGGAGCTTAAGTCTGGAATCAGTAAGACCTCATACACAAGGCTCCAGTGTGTTGTTGGCCATTTGCTAAATTCTCCAAACAAAATCACAGTCACACATGCATAAGCACACACCTCCCACATCTCAGCAAAAACACTCTGAGCCTGTGCGTCCACACGTAAAACACTTAACTCCACAGTCTCACAGGGCTAACTCGGGGACAGCACATGCAGCAACATGTGCTCGGAGGGAGAAACCTTTCCAGTAAACAGATGCCAACCACACACAGAAAATATAGACTCTTCCTTCAGTGGTCTTAGGGGCTGTTCAAAAAGTCAAATTTGTTTGCTGTGAAGACCAATTCTTCTTAAGCATAAGACTAACATTGTGTTTTTATACAAGAGAACTGTAAGATGCTCAACTGTATTGCCAGGAAGTGAACCAGACTGTTTTCTTTTCAATTTAAGACTGCAGCCATGTTGTCCAGACCACTGACCACTGTGGAAAAGACACTTTCTGTTTGTCTAGGATATTTAGGTCAAACTGGCAAACCTGAATAAATAATAATAACATTTTGGAAATAGGATAAAAAGCACAAAACTAACAGATGTCCAAATATTCATTCATTATTAAACTAAGAATTATATTTTTTCCTGGATGTGTTCTTACCAATAGCCCTTATGTTAATATGGTAAGCTGTACAGGAACATTTTGAAAAAGAAGCACTCACCAAGTGAATGGCAGGATTTACACTCCAATTCATTTGGCTGACATTCCTGCTGCCTGCTCTTACTAGCCTTGGCACTTGGGCGTGGTGGCACTGCTTTGGCTGAGTGACTGATTTAACTCCCCTCTGTCCCCCTGCTCCACTCTACCTAGTGCTCTCTCTGAGACTGCTTTGTTTACTGTGCGCACAGACCCTTCTCTATATTTCAACCTGCTCAACAGGTTAGGGCCTTTGTCATGTGAAATCCTGTTAGACAGAAGATTAAACATTCTAAACACTGTCTTCTATCCAAAGTATTTCAAATGATTGTAACACCTGCTCTTGGAGAAAAATAGTTGCTAGTTGCTTCTTAATGAGGACCAGAAGATGAAATAGACACCTGCCACACAACATGTACAACAACCCTGCAATGTTTACAGCCAAGCTTACATGAAGGCTGCCAGGGACTCCATAGTAACACAGACTAGGGGAACAAGTCCTCAGAGCAGTGGTGTTGTGAGATCTGTAAGCAGATAGAAGTGGGGAAATGTTTTTTATTTTATGTAATTTTTTTTTTGGGGGGGGGGGGGGGGGGGGGGGGGGGGGGGGGGGGGGGGGGGCGGGGACAAAGGAAACACAATATTATCTGTTAGAATAGTCACTGGCGTCAGGGACTGACTCTGTAGCTCCTGACTCTCTGCATGATACAACATGTCACTTATTTTCATTAGGCCCGAGCGCCATCAGGGCTGGCTGGCTGGCTCTTGTAATCGTATAGAGTGTGCAGAGCGCACTCCCCCAAAGTGCGCGGAGCGCACAAAACGAGCGCAAAGCACTCGCCTCCTCTCAAACACTCACTAATGCGCTCTTCTTGTCGTGCACGTTTCGTGCACGTGCACATGAAAACGAACATTGTAATTGTACAGTGCGTGGAGCGAAGCGGAGCACACTCCCCCAAAGTGCGCGGAGCGCACAAAACGAGCGCGAAGCGCTCCCCTCCTCTCAAACACTCACTAATGCGCTCTTCTTGTCGTGCACGTCCCGTGCACATACATATATAATGCAAAAATCAACATTGTAATTGTACAGAGCCCATAAAAGTCAATGGGCGACTGAGAGCCCTGGGTCCAGGGGAGGACCTCTACCATGAGGTAGGAATGCGCGAGCACTTTCCGAAAATATATAGTTTACGGTACCCGCGTAAGCGATAACATTGTTTTCGTATGGGAATATTATTCTTTCTTTCTTTCTTTCTTTCTTTCTTTCTTTCTTTCTTTCTTTCTTTCTTTTGCACCGTCGCAATTTTCACCCAGTGAACATCGACGAAAAGTCACAGATTTTGGCCCGAAATTCAAACCCGATCCGACGCTACTTTTGACTATTTCCAAATTTTGAATTTCAAAATAGTGGCGCGATAGCGCCACCTCAGTTTTTTTTAACATCGCGAGATAGGACTCGGGCAAAAATGAAGTTTGTCGTAGAATCATAAAAATCGGTACAGACGTGCATCATGACAAGTTGAGCAAAAAATATTATTACGGCAATGCCGTCCGCCATATTGGGTGTCGGCCATTTTGGATGAAAGCCCGCGAAGCGGGAATCCGCCTTTATTTTTCACTACGTACAAAATCTATCTCCTCCTAGAGCGTTTATCGGAACGACCTAATTTTGGGTGGAAAATAATCTTGAGAAGTACTTTAAAAGTTATCCAAATTACTTTTCTAAGTTTTACGTTTTTTACGCGGCAAAGCCACAAACAAAAAATGGCTCCCATTCGCACATATGAAACCCGATTTCACTCATTTTGTTATCAGTTCTTAAAGTCACAGTCCTAAACACTTTCATTTGGCAAAATTCAAATAGGAATTATATGGAGAGTACAAATTTTAGTTTTACTAAAATTAAAATAATTTGGCACAAAATTCTATTTGGTCGTTCCGATCAGAAAAGTCAATTACATGCCATTTTTTCACGGTGTTGCCGTAGCGATGACCAGAATGTCCCATTTTATTCTGATGGAAAAATGTTAAACTCCATAATTCAGCGAGAAGTGAGGAACCAAAGGTTATCCAGAGTAGTGGATAACCTTTGTGGATGTTCTGCGGCGCAGCCGCAGCCCTAAGTAAAATGTAAAAATATGCTTCAGTTTGCATAGTGTGATACAAATTCATACTCATTTTTCTCTGTATAATGTCAAAATTGAGCGCATTCCAAAAATCCTAAAACTAAGACCCTAGGGAAAAAAGTTAAAAACAAACATAAAGGCAGTAGCAATACCGTAATTTTAGATTGAGGGAGACAAAAGGGCGCGAAGCGCCCCCTTGCTTTGGGCAGGGCGGTCGGCGAGGGCCGATAATTGCCGCTTTGCGGCTATATTTTCCTATTGACGTAAGTAAGCTTTCTTTTAAACCAAATGGCATAATAAAGTCTTCGCAGCACGTCAGCAAGTACATTGTTAAATTAGCCCACAAGGGTGAAAAGAATGATGCAGTAGTCATCAAAATGA
>VHKM01000014.1:600000-752636 GCA_007210695.1 Neogobius melanostomus
GTATCAGAAAAAAAGTATTGTTCAGGTATCTGTATCGAAAACCAAGTATCGTTAATCTAATCTAATCGCTAATTTTAATAAAGGTCGATCTCGATAATCGCGTGGTGCGTTTTTATCGACAGGAGAAAGTCCTGTCGCATTCTGGAAAAAAATCTGGACGACACAATGCAGCAGCGCCTGTCAGGTCAAGCCCAGGGATCACTCGGCCCAAACAAACAGGAAGCACAGGATGGCACATGCGGCATGAGGAGAGGACCTGGTGAGTTTAAGTGTAACATCAGCTACAAAGTCGCGCTAACTCTTCAGTGGCAAAACAGAAACACACGAGGAGCCGTCAGAGGAGCAGGACATGACCACGGGGATGAAAAGTTTACCTTCGAAGAGGAAAACTATCGCTGTATTTGGACCGTGTGGATTATTTTTGAGGCTGCAGCCGTGGATTAGCTGGACTTCTAACAGTGATTTGTAAGTTTGATCGTATTTTATACTTATAAATGTGCTGGTTACTAGTATGTATTTCTTCATGTACATAGTAAGTTGTTAGCCTTCACTCCGTAAGTTGTGGCTTTCTGAGGCTCCACACTGAACACACACCAAACTCTCGCTGTCTGCTTCTGACATTCTTCAAACATTTCACTTTTTGCGTCTCCTTTGCAGATGTTTGTGTGTTGTTGTGAGGGGATGTTGTACTGTGGGGCTAGAAGTGTGTGTGGAGTTTGTTTTTGCCAAGTCTGGTCAAATAAAACAACAGTGCAGGATTCTCATTCCCTTACTCTATATTTACTGTATCGAGTTTGACGCAGTGAATATACTGTAACAAACCTGTGACTGTTGGCAGAGTCGACCTTTTCACTGGAGTAGACATAATAAGTGACGTAATAAACGGCAATCCCATGTGGTGCAGACTGTGTCCTTCCACAAAGATATAATGCCAGACGTGCAAGAGCATGGCTTAAACTTGAAAGAACTCAGTTTGCAACTGTAGAACAAGTTTTAAAGCCTTTCTGTGCCTGATCTTTATTAGAACACTAACCCTGACACAGTACATGTTTCTCCAGCGTTAAAAGTACTGCACCTCGAGTCTAATATATTTATACACTTGCACAGTATGCCCTCTGCTGGGTAAATGCTGCAATGACGGCAGGCAACCCACAGTCATTGTCTTGAACTCTGATGGAAACACATGTAAATAAGCTTTTGTTATGCAAATGTGTTTTTTGATGGAAACACAGTTATTGCCCTAGAAAAGTAACATTATACGTTAGTCTGTGGCGTGCTAGTCTATTATGAAGATAATGTGTTCTCAACCAGGACGCTGTCAGGACCCACTAGTTCCAAGCCGCGCCCCAAATAAGTATTACATTTCTTGTATAGCATGCAAAATACTATATTTCCTCCACAAATTAATGTTGAATAAACGTTAATAAACCTAAAAATCTAAAATTATGACCAAAACAACAATATTATTATTACAAATCAAATGTTTCTGCACTTTTATAGAAGATAAATATTATCTACAATATAATGACAGTGTGAATGATGTCAGTGGTTGTAACATTGTCATTGATGCTGATGTTGATGACAATGATAACAATTATTATTTTCTAAAAGAACAACAAAAAGATTTCAGTACAGTATGCGCACGCACACACGCGCACGCACGCACGCACGCACACACACACACACACACACACACACACACTATCTCATAGCACACCTACCAATACAGCCTAAATTCCTACTTTGTTTTTATTTATTTTATTATTATTTATTTTAATTTAATTTTAATTTAATTTTAATTTAATTTTAATTTAATTTTAATTTAATTTTATTTAATTTTAATTTAATTTTAATTTAATTTTAATTAATTAATTAATTTTATTTATTTATTTTCTCTTCTTTTCTTTGTTTTTGCTCAGTGTCACTTGAGATCTGTTGTCTGTTGTTTTGGCTGTCTCTGTTTTTTTGTTAAAAAAAAATAAAGAAAAAAGGAAAGTCTTACAATTAAGAACATAAAGTATTACGCTCTTTGTGTTATGTGTTAACCATGGTATTTTAATATATTTACTCTTTATATATTTAAATGTTATTGCTAAGTGCTAAGGTGTCTTCTGTAAATGGGCTTTGAGTGCTGGTTGACTCGAGTCTACCTGAACTCTACGAGGAGAGTGGGGGCTTTGAGTTAATGCTTTGTCCTGTGGGCTATAAAGGAGAAAGTTCTCAGTGCATCGGGGCAGAACTTTTGGGCACACTCGAGAGAGGGCTGAACTGCTGCTGTTTGCTTTTTTGTAATTCTTTAATAAAATCTGCACACACAAAAAAAAAGAAAAAAAGAAGAAATGTACTCTGGAAGAAAAAGGCTCGCAACCCACCAGTTGAGAACCACTGTGTTAGAGTACTTATGTATAATTAATAACGCACATACAGTCTTTATGTGATGATGTTTTTTTATGCTGAGGGATGCCTATTACAAGCCAAGCCATATAAACTACCCAGACACCAGCTTCTTTGACTGTAAATTACTAAATATGTAAAAGTGAGATAAATTCCTTTCTCGAGCTTTATTTCTGCATTTAATTGTGAATAACTACAGCCACGCCTTAAAGTGCATATGACAGGTTTTCATGTTTTTGAAAATATGACTCATTTAGATGGAAAACATCAGTTGCATTTTATTTCAGTGAAGCAGCACATTAATGAAGAAATGTTGGGCAGAAAAGTTATTTTTATTTGAATGTTTAAGCTGCTGACAGGAAGTGACATAAATAAACAGGGTGTGACCAGGTCCACACCCTGGACCTGGTCATCACGTATGGCCTGTCCACTGGTGTGTCCTCTGTCGTTAACTTGGCTGTCTCTGACCACTACTGCGTGTTTTTAAAATCACCTCTTCCATCCAGCGTGAGACCTCCTTGAGAACTGTAGGGAAGCGCCATCTACCCCCTGAAGTGGCTGCAAGTTTTATTGATGTTTTAGACAAACACCCTCCCTTGGTTTTACCTGCACCCTGTGATTTTATTGTTGATGATTTTAACAGTAGGCTTCAATCCGCCCTTGACCTGGTTGCGCCTATAAAACTAAAACATGTACAAGATAAACCCACGCCTCCATGGAGTAATGAGGAACTCAAAAAACAAAAATGAAATTGCAGGGTGCTGGAAAGAAAATGGAGGAAAAATAGAATTACAATAAATTACCAAATCTACGCCGAACAGTTAAAAACATACAATAGAGCCGTTAGAAACTCAAGAAATTCATACTTCACCAAAATCATATCGGACAATAAAAATAATACAAAAGTTCTTTTTTCAACCATTGACAACCTTCTTCATCATAATCCCAAAGCTTTCCATGAAACTCCCTCAGATTCCCTTTGCGAAGAGTTTGCAGACCACTTCAGGATAGACACGATCAGATGTAATATTTTATCTACCCAAAGTAACACGGGTTTAAATACATCTGGTTGTCTATTTGTTCCAGAGGAAACACTGCACAGTTTTGTCCAGGTTAATGCTGAGATGCTTGATAAAGTTTTCTCCTCAGTGAGGCCCACCACATGTCTTTTAGACCCGGTCCCAACCCGTGGATCTTTTAGAGATGAACTTTTAAACATGATGAATTGCTCTGTTCAGACGGGGTCTTCCCTGCTGCCTTTAAGGGGGCGGTGGTGAGGCCTCTATTGAAGAAGAGCAATTTAGATTTTAATGATTTTAACCATTTTAGACCGGTATCCAACTTACCATTTTTAAGCAAAATTTTAGAAAAACTTTATCCAACTTGATGAAGTGATTTTATAAATGCACATAATGTCCTTGAGAAATTCCAGTCTGGCTTTAGGGTAAACCACAGCACCGAGACGGCCCTTTTAAAGATTTTAAACGACTTTAGATTAACTTATGATTCTAAAAAGTTGACAGTGTTGGTTCTACTGGATCTGAGCGCTGCCTTTGATACAGTCGACCACACTATTCTTTTAACTCGTTTAAAACACATCGGCCTCTCTGGTGCTGTCCACAAATGGTTTACATCCTACCTCACAGACAGGACATTCATGGTGAGTGTGGATACCTGCTCCTCTAAGGTCCATAAAATTACATGTGGTGTGCCCCAGGGTTCGATTTTAGGCCCAGTGCTATTTAACCTGTATATGGTCCCTCTTGGTGATGTCATCAGGAGACATGGAGTCAACTTTCATAGTTACGCTGATGATACACAGTTCTACATCTCCATGTCTCCTGATGACACCAGGCCAATGGATGCACTTTTTAACTGCATTTTAGATATCAAATCCTGGATGGCAGAAAACTTTCTCCAGCTTAACCAGGACAAAACTGAAGTTTTAGTCATCGGTCCTGAGGCCCAGAGAGAGAGAAACTTTTACCCAAACTACAGTCACTGTCTTTTAATCCTTCCTCACAGGTGAAGAACCTGGGTGTGATTTTTGACTCTGAGCTGACTTTTATTCCACACATTAAGAATATCACAAAGATAGGTTTTTACCATCTAAAGAACATAGCCAGAGTCCGCACCATTCTCTCTCGGGCCAACACGGAGATGCTGATGCATGCTTTTATCACCAGTCGTATCGACTACTGTAATGCCTTGCTCTCTGGTCTTCCCAAAAAGAGTATCTCAGGTTTACAACTTTTACAAAATGTCCTGACAAAGACCAGGAGGCGGGACCACATTACACCGGTTTTAGAGTCGCTGCATTGGCTCCCCGTGTGTTTCAGGATCGATTTTAAAGTTCTTTTAATGGTTTTTAAATGTCTTAATGGTCTTGGTCCTTCTTATCTTTCAGAATTGCTTTTACCTTATGAACCTTCACGGCCCCTTCACTCCTCTGGCAGGCGTCTCCTAGTTATTCCTAAAGTCAACAGAAAGACTCACGGAAAGGCGTCTTTCCAATATTATGGCCCTCGCCTCTGGAACGACCTGAGGAGGAGCTCAGGACCGCAGAGAACGTTCATGTATTTAAGAGCAGGCTTAAGACCCACCTTTTTAGTTTAGCTTTTAACTGATATTTATTCTTGCTAGGCCTATTTATTTAATTGTTATTAATATTTATTTATTTATTTATTTATGTTTTCTTTATGTATTTTACCTCTCGGTCTTATTTTAGTGGTCCTTATATTCTTATTCTTATTTTACTTTTACTTTTTACTTATTTTAACCATTTTTATGGTCTCCCAGTTTCCTCTGGAGGAGCCCTCTGCCTCGGGAGCAGGGATCGGCTGTGGCTGCTGTGGTGCTGTCCTGTGGGTGTCTGGATGGAGGTGTGGTGTTTCTACCGCGCCTCCTCCGGGCGTCCTGTGCTGGTGCCCTGTGGCTGCAGCCGAGATGCTGCTCCCGATGCAGACGGCTCCTTGGATGGTGTTTCCTTACCTGGTTTATCTGTACCCAGCCTTACCTCAGCCTTATGTCCATTGCGTCCATTGTTTTACCTTGAGTGTGTGTGTTGTGCTTGTGTGGTGTGTCTCTGGGAAGGTGGGTGGGGAGAGTGTGAGTGCGACAATGTGTTTGTATTTGTGGGAGGAGGTGGGTGTGAGAGAATGTTTTTAAATCTGTAAAGCACTTTGTGTTACATGAAATGTATGAAAAGCGCTATATTAATAAAGATTGATTGATTGATTAAAGTTTCACCAGTCTGACTCATAGAAATAAAAAGGAGAAGCGTCATTCAATCCCCACGCATGCGGACAGTTAGCAAAGAAGCTACTCCGGTATACTTTTCACATTCCATTAGCCTCCTCACTGTACTTTCCCTATAGCCGTTAGCATTAGCCACCAAACATCTCAAATTATGAACGATTCAGATGTTTTCAGCTGTTGTCAACCCATCGACCACATTTAGGGGAGGCCAAAGCCTAGTTAGAAATCGTTAATAAATGTACAGATCTTTGGATAATTTATAGAAATTAGCGTCTAAAAGTGTACATGCTAAATGCTAAATAACGTTCAAGTTTCGGCTTTTCATGGGTCTGATTCGTAAATACGCATGTAACTGCCTTCACTTTTCATATGTAGTTAGCATCGTTAGCATCGTTACCATGGGGTTTGAAGCAGGAGGTTTACGGCTCACGGAGCAAACGTTCCTGTGCAGTTTGGGACTGTTTTAATCAAAGGACAGTCACTCCGAAACCGCAGAGAATTACCTTTCTCAGGTATGAATTATACTTTAAAGTTTATATTGTTATTTTGGTCACTTTATTTGATTGTTACAATCAGTCTGACAAAACGTTAATGGCAGTTTGTGTCACTGGTATGTTTACTGATAATCAAAATCAGCCCATTAGGAAATAGGAATAATTATTGCCATAAAACATCAATTAAGTTAAAATATAAATAATATAATATGATCCATCGATGAAAAAACAGAACGTAACGCAAGTCATGTTGATGTCAAGGCTGCCATCTACTGTTTGTTTGTATAGGTCAATTAGCAAAATCTTAAATAAAATTATATTTGCACTTAAAAAAAGTATTACAGATCATTAAATTAACTGTGCCAAAATGAACGCCTTAAATGTAATTAAAAAGCATTGAATTGGATTCAAACTGGCATCAAATCGAACTCTTGGAAATAATGACTTCGACTTGTGTAAAATTTGGTCTAAAACACATTCAGCTGCTATTTTTCTAAAAAAAAAAAAAAAAGAGTTGTCCGTTGTGTGTAACTTACTTCTGCAGAGCAAGATTTCTGTTTGATGGAATGTTTACAAATCCTTCGAAACAAAATGTCCACAGATTTTTTTGGTTTGTGGCGTTAGAAATATAGAATTTGGGCTTTGGAATGGCATTTAAAAGCATTGAATTTGACTTCCTGTTCCCTGTACAAACCCTGAATAAGGAATAATTGGGACATGGGGTGAGCTCAGAAGGCCGGTTTTTAAAGATTCTGCGTTTGGCGTTAAAGGGATAGTCTGTAGGATTGCAAAGGGAGGGAAGGAGAGAAATTTCAAAAGTAAACAGTTGAGCTCCCCTGACTGGGCTCTGACAGGCCGGTTCACAAGAAATCGTCTCATTGGTCAAAGTGATAGGGATTCTGATTAGTGCCTGAAATCAACAAAGGAAGCTCTTCAAACAAAATGTCCTTATTTAATATTACTTGCGTTGCCCAGCCTATCTAGTAAGTTTGTTAAACATTTAAACTTTAAGAAATATATAAAACTGAAGACTCCAGTCAGGCAGTCACAGTGTGTTTATCCGTAAAGATTGTTTTTGAGGTGATAAATAATAATAATTGCTCTGGTGTCCACAGGTCACAGGGCACAGCTTCAACATGATGTCCATGCCAAGTAAGTACCGCTGCTACATATGAATTTATTTGAGTAAATTTCAAAAATATATATTTGATTGCTGTTTTTGTCATCAGTTAGGATGCTAAATAAAGTGACATTTTTGGTTAGATGTATCATTTGAAATAGACTGTACACAATTCCT
The DNA here is from genome assembly GCA_007210695.1 of Neogobius melanostomus. Lineage (NCBI taxonomy): Eukaryota > Metazoa > Chordata > Actinopteri > Gobiiformes > Gobiidae > Neogobius > Neogobius melanostomus. Next base: position 607,444 of record VHKM01000014.1, read on the forward strand.
GGAAGCTGAAATACATGTCAGCGTGTTTGGGCCGCTCTGGACCATTGTATACCATAGTGTGTTCCAGTTCCTTCACACAGCCATTGAAGAGGAGTGGACCAACATTCTCAGGCACATTGAGTTGCCTTGAAATGCGCTGTATAAATAAAGTTGTCTTGCCTTGCCTAATTTTCTGGCTCCTTAGACAATATTTTAATTGTCTATAATTACCCACATTACGTTTTAGTTTAACATGAGTTTGTTTAGCCTCTTAACCCCTGCCTTAACCAAGCGCTTTTTCTCTAGTTCAGCTTTACCCAAATCTAAAAGCTTCTCGACTGGAGCTTACAGCCCATGGGCTTCCTTGCGTTGTTGCCGTGTCATCGTCACTTTTCCATTGCTTTTTTGGTCATATTTTAGTCGACCTTTTGTTGCTTTTTTTTGCTTTTTCATCCTTGCTTTAATCTTGTCTTTGTTGCTTTTTTGTAGTTTTTTTTTTTTCCCAAGAAGCTTTTATGTGAAATTGTAGCCAGTTCAGGTGGGAGTTAAGAGGTTAAAATGAAAAGAAAGCATATCTATAGTTTAGGTTTGTCCTCACTGTAGGGCAGAGGTTTCCACATTTAGTCACTACAGAGTCAGTTTAAGCTGCCCTAAACATTAGCAAGACATAGACAACACCTGTGACTGCATTCATGTGTCCTACTTTAGAAAAAAGAAAAATCAGCAACCAGCTTAGCTTTTACCTCAGTCAACATGATATCTCCAAGATTTGACGTGTTGAGTGTGTTCTCTAGGACAGGTCAGTACCGCCTGTTGCTTAGGAGCTGTAGCTAATGTCCACAACAGGCTGCTTTTAGGGGGACTTTGATTCCGTCTCTGATCTCCATGCATTGTTTGCAGTGGTGGACTCTGACAGTGTGGCCAAGGTGACGGAGTGGCAGCAGACGTACTACGCCTCAGACTCAGGTATACAGTCCGCAGCCACCACAGTCCGGGACGACGAGAGCGCAGCGGGCTACAGCGGCAGCAAGAAGGGCTCCAGCAGTACCCCAGGGGTGTGTGCTGGCCCCGGTGATGTTCCCGGTGGAGAGGCTGACAAGGGCACCGCGACAGACAATCTTACAGGTCAGTTAAGTCAACTTTTCGTTACGATAGCTTTTCGTTTCGTCGGGCTGATTTCTTCGAGTTCTCGAAGGGGGGTAATTGACAAGCCTATAAACCAATCAGAAAAAAGCCAGATATGATGCAAACGGCATGTGGAAGATAGTGGTTTAACGAAACGTCAGCCAGAAGAGCAGAGACAAAAGTGTATGATCTACTGTATGTCTTTTTAGCCACAAAAACTTACAAAGAGTCATTAGCAACTTGGTGCAGATTTTTAATGTCAGTGAATGTACGTTTGGAATGGGACACAAATACTTTCGATAGATTGCATCAAGAACAAAATACTGTGTCTTGTACTCCAGCCCCTGTCCATCTCTCATACACCCCACCACCGCAGAGTCGTCGGAGAACTTCAGCAGGTGGCAGGACCTGGAGCTGTTCTGGAAATCAGAGGTGTACAGTGTGAACAGGAACGGAGACAGGACTGTGCCCTGGGGGACTCCTACATTACTGACCACGGTATCAGACAGGGTGCTCCTAAGACCGTGGAGGCGCTCACACCCTTCCTGAGCAGCTTCTCACTCATCAAAAAGGGCTGAATAAAGTTAAAGGCACTAAAGAAATAGCCGGTCCCTTAGCCTTCTCAACTTCGTCTATTAGGTGTCAGATCCTGTTTACCCAGTATTTTAAAGTAAATTTGCACTGGTCCTAGCACGCCTCATCTTAGCTGCTATAGTCATTCTCTGTAAATGGAAGAATCCAGACACTCCTGTCTGTAAGGAATGGGTTAAATCCATGACAGATATTACATCTTACAAGATCTGAGTTGCCAAGTTACAGAATTGGAAGGAATCATGTTTTCGAGTCTGGGATGTGTTTATGTCTTATTTTGAAGGGTCAGACACATTAGATTCCAAACCTTATTTTTATTAATGATCTATATTTTGCTGATTTGTTTAGTCTGTGCTGTTTTGGTTGTAAAAAAGAAAGGCACTCCGAGAAAAAAAAAAAAAAAAAATGACTCTGACAGAGCCTTTAACACTATCCTGGTGTGAGTGAGCACACTGCAGAGGGGCATTATCCACTTGGGCCTGATATATAAACCGTAAAGGGTCACCAGGGCTGAGCTGGGCCAGGAGAAAATTGCTCAAACACTTTCATGATATGGGAATTCAGTACAACTGGTTTGAAGTCATTGAGGCCAGGTGGAAGGACTACTGGATACTGGAATCTTCAAAGACAGTTAGAAAACAGTTATAAACGCTTGAGTTCATAGACCCTTTGAAGCCAGCACCTACAGCACCATTACCAAACCCCAGCCATAACACCCTACAAACTAACCTGAACTTAACAAAACAGACTCTTCATCAGATTATATTTTTAATGCACTTTTATAATGATTCTATTTGTCTCAAAGCGGTTTCTTTTGTGAGAGACCAGTTTGTGTCCTCTTTATCCGACCCCCTCTGCTCTTCAGATCCTCAGGGCGCGCTGACCCGGGCGCAGAGGGTGAGGGCGGCCATGTTTCCAGAGACGCTGGTGCAGGGAGACGGCGCGCTGCCCGTCCAGTCCGACATGGGCCAGAGCCACGTGCAGCGGCTGGCCGAGCCCTCGCAGTTACTCAAAAACGCCATCGTGCACCTCATCAACTACCAGGACGACGCCGAGCTGGCCACCAGAGCCGTGCCCGAGCTCACCAAACTGCTGTCCGACGACGATCCGGTGAGCGCACGCAACAACAGTTAGCTTCAAGATAGTTTGAAGCTAAGGCGTGTAGGATTGAACATTTCATGACTTCAAATGGAAAGGACAATCAATGAATGTGGAGCGCTCTCTTTGCACCTAGTTTCTTGTTATAACACGGTAAACCCAAACATTTTAACCTCTTAAAGGATCTGTATCATGCTATTTTAGCCATTCCAAAGTAAAGTATAGGCATTTATATGATATATTCTACCTCTATCACTATGGAGTACTCATTTTTGAGAGAAATATAAGTATTTTTGGGGGGTATTTTCCCTACCCGGAAGACAAGACGCTTCGATTCAGTTAACTCCGCCCTCTCTCCGCTCATTCCACATTTGCAGTATTATAAATATAAATATCGCTGCAAAAAGTTACTTCACATAATGCAGTTATAAGGAGTTGACACGTGCAACACAGTTTCATAAATGGCTAACACACACTAACACACACGCTAACACACACGCTAACACACACGCTAACACACGCGCTAACACGCGTTTTGATTGACTTACCGCTCAGCCTGGCCTCCCATCGGGTTATGGGATCGCGTTGGTTATAAAAGTTAATCCACTTTGATTCTGGCCAAGGTTCACCAAGCATCCATCAGGTTGGTTGATAAAGTCGCTGAATCCCGAAAGAAATTCCAACTTCTGGCGAGTGCACTCTTCTTTAGGAAGGTTGAATAGTCCTGTTCCTCTGAGCCAAACGCGCATCCGTGCATTATCGTTGGGTAAGAAAAAAGAACAGGCTGTTCATATTTCATATTGACACAAGACAACCGCAATATGAATGTTGTTGTTGAGAAACTAAATAAATATTTGTGAACGTGGGTTCTGACTTGGCAGGCAAAATACCTGATTCAGGTCCACCAGAGGGGTGGAAGGAACATCTGACTGAACGTAATTTGAGTTCTATGTTTGTATCAATGGTAGAAGAAATGAAATTATAGCAATAGTACACAATGTGCAAATAAGAGATCAAAAGACTGCGACGATATTGATATGTCAGTAATCAAAAGGTAATTGAGGGTATATCAAAACCACTAACATATATTTGTAATTTATCTTTTAGGACGGGTACATTCCCTAATAAATGAAATCGCTAAAGTGATACCACTGTACAAATCAGGAGACAGACATACTTTTAATAATTATAGACCTGTTTCGTTGTTACCGCAATTCTCCAAAATTCTTGAAAAACTCTTCAATACACGACTGGAAAAATTTATAAATAAATATAGCTTACTATCGGAGTGTCAGTATGGCTTTAGGGCTAAGCGCTCCACAGCCATGGCACTTATTGATACAGTTGAACAAATATCATCCTCTCTTGATCAAAAACTTCATGCAATCGGAATTTTTGTGGATCTAAGCAAAGCATTTGACACTATAGATCACACAATTCTACTTAGAAAATTAGAACGCTACGGTATCAGGGGTATAGCCTTACAATGGGTGAAGAGCTATCTGAGTGAAAGAACACAGTTTGTAAGATTGGGAGAATATAGATCTAGATGTTTAAATGTCAATTGTGGAGTTCCACAGGGTTCTGTATTGGGACCAAAATTCTTTATTTTATATATCAATGAGTTGTGCCATGTGTCATCGATATTAAAACCATATTGTTTGCGGATGATACTAATCTGTTTTGCTCTGGCTCGGACCTGCAAAAATTAGTTCAAGATGTAACTACAGAATTGAACAAAATAAGAATGTGGTTCAATATAAATAAATTATCCTTGAACATGAATAAAACAAAATGTATGTATTTGGAAACAGTGCAAATAATGCAGAAATTACTATATCAATGGATGGCACAAATATAACACAAGTGAACGAAATTAGATTTTGGGGGTCATTATGGACAATAAAATTAACTGGAAATCACATATTAAGTATGTGCAAAAAAAGTGTCAAAAAGTGTTGCGGTCCTTAGTAGAGCAAGGCAGGTTTTAGATCAGCGATCGTTATATATTCTTTACTGTTCACTGGTTTGCCATATCTCACTTACTGCACAGAAGTATGGGGAAATAATTATAAAACTAATCTGCAGTCATTAGTCATACTTCAAAAGAGAGCAATACGCCATGTGCATAAAGCAAGTTATTTAGATCATACCAACCCTTTGTTTCTTAAGTCAAGATTACTCAAATTTTCAGATTTAGTCTCCTCTCAAACATTACAAGTGGTGTTTAAAGCCAAGAATAAATTGTTACCAGGAAATATTCAAAGGCTTTTTAGTGAAAATGAAGGTGTTTATAAACTAAGAAATAAAATGTCCTTCAAGTCTGTATTTATACAAAAACAAGAAAAAGCTTTTCTGTCTCGGTATCTGGAATAAGACTATGGAATAAGTTGTCAGTGGAAATCAAGGAGTGTGATAATATCAAACAATTTAAAAGGAAATATACGGAAATGGTTCTTGCAACATATGACAAAATGTAACCTTAAAGTCATTACAATGAATATACATATATTTTTTTTTCTAATATTTTGACGATTAATCGCAAGTTAAATCAAGTTCTAATTGTAAGATTTCAATTGGGCACCATCAAGTTGTCCAAATTATAGAAGAAATAAATTTAACTGTTGCTGTTGCTGTTGCTCCGTTATCATTTCTATAACTACTCTAATCATACAATGGTAACTTGGGGTAGGCGAGACATGGATCTGTTGGCTAGGGGTCCCCCCTCTCAACGGGCACATAAAGCCTCGTCTTCTTAATGCACCACACAGTACAGGAGGTAAACATCATCCACCAAGTCTCAGGGCAGCTGGGTGGGATTGTTGATTGAGGGCCTCCACCCACTTTCAACAGGCCACTATACACTCCAGCCTTTTAACGCAACACACTAGAAAGGGTTTACAGTTTGGGCATACCATTTTCATAATAACAATAAATAGTGGATAGTAATGACAACGAGGCAAGATGGTAGAATACAAAATGTCTAACATGTCTATATAATATGAAAACGAATATTCATCCATTGATAATGACAAGAAGGATAATTGTTATAATTGTTATGATCAATGACATTAACCATTAGTTATTATTATTATTTGTCAAATGTGAAATGCTAAAACCTCTTTATTTGCCAGTGCTGCAAATTGTAAACTAAGGCTGCTGATTGTATATTGACAAGTATAGCTACAGTAGGATAAACGTTAACTCACAGACATGTACACGTATATAGTTTTGAAACTAATACAAAATACTCAGGAAGGATTGTTTACTGTTTGATAAAAATGTAAAAGCAATGTATAACTGTATCATCATTAACTGCAAATGTAAGTTTACATGAACAAGGGGTAGGCACTTATAAGCTTTTGCTTCAGTCTACTCCCTTTGAGCTTCCATTAACTGTATGATTGTGAAACATTGGAGGAAGAAAAATGTTAACTGCTCAAATAAACTAACTAACTAACTAACTAACAGAGTAGGTTAGAAAGAGCTCAGTCTTCAAAACAACATTTCTGCTCGGATCCATGGATCCTCCGGCCGTGGGTGCGTTTGTTTAGCATCGTGGGACAGCACAGACGCATCGGAGAGTTCCTTTTTTTATTTTTTATTTTTTTTATTTATTTCTCTCTTACAACAAAAATCAGGCCGTAAGGCATTACATTACAGACGTAGAGCACTTCCGTTCCTTTGTGACGACACAACTGAACAGCTCAGTGGTTTACCAGGAGAGGGCAGAGCAGCTGCTCAGAGAGCAGGATTCAGGAGGATTACTTAGAACTGCGTGAATGAAGCCAAAAACCGCTCTGGGGTGTTTTTGAGAAGGAAATAGCAAAACAACATGGCTAAAAACTCCAAAAAGTCGATTTTGCATGATATAGGACCTTTAACCCCGACCTTAACCGAGTGCAGTTTACAGCCTATAGGCCAGTGTAATGCCTCATTTGAAAGCTAAGACCTACAAAACTCATCTAAACTGATCTTTTCCCTCATGTTGTTGCCATGTTGTTGTCACTTTTTTTAACATTTCTTTTTATTTTATTATTTTGTCATTTTTCTGTTGCTCTTTTGTCGCCTTTTTTGTTGCGTTTTCATCCTGTTTTTTGTCTCATTTTTGTCTCTATTATGTCACGAGTTTTTTCAAGCGGCTTTTAGATTTGGGTAAAACCAACTGGAGAAAATGTGCTGGGTTCAGGTGAGGTTAACAGGTTAAGACTGATTATGGTGACCAAATACCTGCAACAATCTAAATGTCCACCTTAAAGCTGCTTGGACAAAAAGACACCATTGTGGAAACACCAATCCAAGAAAACTTCAGCGAGTTTTAACCACTGGAAGAGGCAATGGCACTATTTAAGGTGCTGGGGTTTTGGAAGTGACACCCTTACGACCAGCTCTACCCTCTGAGCCACTGTCGCCGCAAACATGACATACATTTGAGATATGTGAATGTGCAAACGGACTCTGATCCAGGCCAAAGAAGTGAACACTGGTCCGTTCAGTCCTGAATGTTGTGGGTTCTATTTAAAATGAAAACACACGTGTAGAACCGCTATGATTAGAGCTAACAGAGTTCATTTACACCGAAACTTAGCCATGACTCGTAAATATAAGGTAGAACCTTAGAAATAAGCTACAACAGAGGCCGGGGAGCGAAACTGTAAATGCCAAGCTCTGATTAGATCCTTTTGGTCCTTGCTCCTCGTCTGTTTCCCTCGGATAGTCGTTGTATGTAATTTAGTGTTTCTGTAAGTTACCATTATATTCAAAATAGTGAAAAACCAACACGGTCTAATACCGGTCCATTTTGTAAACAAGAGACAGAAAAGGAAGTGGAGTTTAATCGACCAATAAGAGTGTTTCTTGTTCACTGTATTTCCTGTATAAAGTTTTGATACAGCGCCCCCACAGGCTGCAGGGGAGCTCTGCATTTAAAATGAATTGACAGACAAAAAAAGAGGTGTGACCGCAAACCGCGCCAGTCGGAAAGCTGAAACAATGTTGAAATTTTGGCCCCAATCGAAGCGAGTCTCAGGCGTGAATGTGACGCCTGAGACTCATTCATAAACATATTACAGAAGCACCCCATGCACTTCTGTAATATGTTTTCATTCACTCTGAGTCAGACACATTTTTCAAGTGTCTGATGTTTTACAGCCTGGGTGTGGTTAGTTTTCGAACACTGAAAACCCCATTGAAAAGTATCGGGACAACCAGCCCCAGTCATTATGACACATTACAATCGCAGGACTCGATGTTTTCATTGACTGTTCTTATGGGATGTTTTCCTTTAATAATGACAGCTCTGTGCGGCTGCAGGTGGTGGTGAACAAGGCGGCGCTGATCGTGAACCAGCTGACCCGTAAGGAGGCCAGCCGGCGTGTGCTGGTGCAGTCTCCGGTCCTCATGGAGGCGCTGGTGCGCGCCATGACCGCGGCCCTGGACACGGAGACGGCCCGGTGCGCCTGCAGCGTGCTCCACAGCCTGTCCCATCAGAAGGAGGGCCTGGAGGTCATCTTCAAGTCAGGGGGCATCCCGGCACTGGTGCACATGCTCAGGCAAGTCCAAAGAATAATCATGTGTGATCGACCGCCCCGGAGCGTTATATAATTGTAGGCTATTTATCATGGGAAATGAAGGCCAGACACGGTTTTCAAAGAGTGTAAAAAAGAGAGATTTCCAGGAAGTAACTCCAACATGGCGCCGCTCCGGCCGTTTTCCCGCGATTACTCATTGACCTACTCATTGGCACGGTAGCACAGCGGTTAGCGCTCGTGCTTCACAGCTTGAAGGTCCCGGGTTCGATTCCCACCAGGGACCAGGCCTTTCTGTGTGGAGTTTGCATGTTCTCCCCGTGTCTGCGTAGGTTCCTCCGGGTACTCCGGTTTCCCCTACCACTAAAAACATGTACAATAGTCCAGGATGAATGTGAGTGTGTTTGAGAGTGCGCATGGGGGACGACGGATGGAAATTAGCCCAAGGCTACAATCCGGTGTGGCTTGTTCATTAACTTGCACTGTCCCTACCAAATAAACCAATAAAAAAATTAAAAAAACTGACATGTGGGGGTTTGGGTAAAGTGTCCCCACCAAAAGTAACACCAAACCTACGCCCCTGAGACAAAATGACAAAACTTTAGGACTGTTTTCTCCAAATCAGGTTTACATTCCACTCTTTAACAACACTGTAGTCACTCCTACAGACTCTGCACTTTTAGGGCTGGGCACCGTTAAATGATACTGGTATGGTACTAAGTTTAGGTACCACTAATATCAAAAACAGGAACTGAAATGAAAATTACAGTTTTGATGCTGATGGTCCAGGGACAGCATTAAAGGAAGTGACTTGGTTGTTCAGTTTAAATAAATTATTTTTTTCACCCCTATTTTTATCTGAATGTTTGCCCCATTTTCCTTTTTATTTTTTACACAATTTATCTTCATTTATGCAAACTTATTTTTATTGCTAATGCTTTCCCTATTTTCCCTAGCCCCTCATTTATTTCAGATTCCCCTCCCCCCAATAATATAAATCCTTATGTTTTTCCACATATTTTACTCATTTTTTCCCTAAATGATTCCTCATTTTTCCCACATTTCTTGACATTGGAGATAAACCTGATATTGTAAATGTGCAGATCTTCCACACATTATTGTTCTGCTTTCTGGTCCTAGATGACAAATATTTGAGTGTAGGAATCGAATAAAATATCGTTCAGGTATTGGTATCCAAAACCAAGTATCATTAAAGCTACTCTAAGCGGCCCTGTTTTGCCGGTCCAGCATTGTTGCATTCCCACATTCCATGAACAAGAGATCGCAAATGTTTGAAGCAGCAGATGCAGCAACAGTTAGCGGCTAAAACTTTAGCATTATGACAGAAATTTACAAAAATATGGTGAACTGACAAACATCTGAGCGACCTGCTCTGATGCAGGCTGAGGCGTTCAAGGGTTGTGGGGAAAAAAGTTCTGCACTGTAAACTTAGTTCTAAATGGAAGTATTATGTTTTAAATGCTAAAAAGAGAGACTTTCATGAAAGTTGCAGTTTAGCAAATAAATGTAAGTCTCAAAATGTTTACTATGCTACATATCTTATTTATGCTGATAAATGTGCGTGTCCGTATCTCATTGAATGCAATCAGAGCAGCGTGTGGAGGGGAGTGAGGAGCGTGGGTGAGGGGGGAAAGCCAGATGAGGGGAGGGGGGTGGTGGAGCAGAACAGAGCAGGGTTCACTGCTCCACCTACTGACGAAAAAAATCAAAACACTTGAAAGTACCTGTAGATTATGAAGTTTTTTTCAGAGGGATTTTTCTGTAGCTAAGTCTTGTCTCACCTTAATATTTTCTCTCCATTTTAATTGAATTATATTGTAGAGTTTATTCTCAAATGTTTCAATGTCCAATTAATTATAACAACCCTGATGTAAACTTCGTATGAATCTCTGGGCCTTGCTGACTTTGAAAGTAGTTCGCGAGTGGGAAAAGTGTGGGCTTTAAAGTGTCGCTCGCCTTTCCTTTCCCACTTCTGACAAAACCGAGTCATAAACAGCAGAGCGAGGCGTGAGGGGGACGTGATGCACCTTCACACAAACGGGGGGAACAGATGACAAAAGGAAGCTCATTAGCATTTTCGCTGCATGTGTTAGCGCTCACATGCCAAGATGATAATTGAACACAGTTAAAGAAAATGTAGTTTCCTCTTAATAATTTACGATAGTGAACCGTGACCCATGAGACCAAATCTGAAAACCTAGAGCCTGAATGTGCTGGGCTCCGGTCGACCTATAAACTGCTGTGGTGTTTTCCTCTGGGGCAGCTCTCCGGTGGAGTCCGTGCTGTTCTATGCCATCACCACTCTGCACAACCTGCTCCTGCACCAGGACGGATCCAAGATGGCGGTGCGGCTGGCCGACGGGCTCCAGAGGATGGTGCCTCTGCTGAAGAAGAACAACCCCAAGTTCCTGGCTATCACAACGGACTGCTTACAGCTGCTGTCCTACGGCAACCAGGAGAGCAAGGTGAGTGTGGGAGTGTGCTCTGCTGTCCGTCACTAAGGGCTGCTGTTGTTGATACATTTTGAGTTCTCTCACAATTACAATAACATTTGACATGATGAATGTTCATGTTGAAATGTTTTGCTTTGGTTCTTGAGACGATGATCCAATCAGAAAGGTAAACTGTCTCTGACTCACAGTATGTTCAAATGTGCTTGGACAGTAAGAATAAAAGAGTAAGAGTTAGAACAGTGAAGCTTGAGGATGTGCAAGATACAGCTTAGAACCTTAGAACTTCTCCTTCATTTACAGAACATTTGAAGCTTTGACCAAACATTTTGAATGCTGTTCATCATATTGACGGATTGAAAACAACGATACAGCTACATCACTGTGGAGCACTTTGCCATCAACAGTTCCAACAGGATGACCGCTCACATCAGAGCTGAGAGAGAGATTAACTTGGATAAATCCAAAGGATAAAGAGAGGAGAGAGAGAAGAGGCGTGTGAAGTGCAGGCTTCAAAGACAGACGAGTGCTGCTGAATATTTCCTCCTTCACCCACTGTGTGTCTTAAGTAAATAATAAACTCTGATTTGCATTTGTAACAGTGAAAGATGAGGCTTAATATTGTGGAGCAGATGAAGCTCTGAATAAGTCCACCTCCTTTGAGCCATTTACACACGAGTTTGAACACAATATTGTTGCAAAATGTGTGTTCAATGACTCAGATCAGATCAGGTTTAGTTTAGCTTTATTCATCCTGCAATCTCACATTATTTCCAAACATAGAAAATAGGGAAGAAAAAAAATGCATATAATGAAGATTAATGCCAGAAAAAACAGCTCATGAGGGATTGTCCATCAGAATGAGAGAAATGATTCTTAGGGAAACCACTGGGTACAGTCCTCCTTCAATCCGCTCATCTGAATTATCACAAAGTAAAGCCGGAGGATTTCTATTGCCTTCATTTAAATAATGAATATTATGAAAAGAGGAAAGGTAAGAAAAGTAAAGGACTTTTAGATTGGCCACAAAGTAGTCACAATGATTCATGCCACTCATGAGATTCCTGCTGCCATATCCTGATGCTAATGAAGAGAAATTAGATGAGCGGAAACAAACAAATTGTGTGAAACCTTCCATGCACACTGTAATGCTGCTGCACTAAAGCGTCATTATTAGATTTTTATATTTTGAGCTAAATATTCAACCGTCCAAGTCTGTGAAAAGTCTGTGTGGAACAAAATGGCGCCGACTGCTCTGTGTTTATGAATGTAATGTTAGTCATTCAAATGAATATGCTTTTTTAAATTATAAAGTTCTTAATATTTCTTGTTCAGCTCATCATCCTGGCCAACGGAGGCCCAGAGGGCCTGGTGTTCATCATGAGGAACTACAACTACGAGAAGCTGCTCTGGACCACCAGCCGAGTGCTCAAAGTGCTGTCAGTCTGCTCCAGCAACAAGCCGGCCATCGTGGAGGCAGGTACGTGAGCTGGCCTTCACTCCAGCATTACTCTCAGAAAATAAAACCTGAAACTACATTTGAGCCACGTTCAACTGAAGAGTTATTTATCGGAATACTCTCAAAAACATAATAACTCTTTTGATTCTGAGGGGCTCGACTCTCCTCAGACCTGACTCTTACCTTTGCAGAACAGATCATGTGGCTTTCTTTCTTCTGAATACGTGTAGCCAGTGTCGGCTGGTGATGTAACCTCTAGGTGGGGCTATTGCACACTGTGTGAGGCCTACATGTTTTATTATCCAATATACTTAACAAATGTACTGCTTGTCAGGCTAAAAAGCCTATGTTCTCTTGTTTATTTATCATTTGTTTATGATTTGTTATCGCGCATTATGTTCCTTGCTTTGATTGTTAATGTAAATATTATTGTTTTTGGCTGTTTTCACTATAAACTGTGATCAAACTGCTACATAATGTCATTTAAACAGCAGACTGTTAAATAACAATGCATTTAAGCACAGTGATGTGAGAGCATAAAGGAGTCGTTTATATTAAGTTAAGTTAACAGCAGCAGCACACAGACAGATGATGTGAGGTGAAGAGTAAACAGTAAACCAATGGACTCAGTAGCATTATCGAAGCACATGTGTTTAGCCTCATTAAAACTCCACGGCAGCTTCTACACTTCATCTTCTGTCACAGCAAAAGTCCAAAAGACAAACAGTCTCCAAAAAACAAAGAATGGGGGCAGCACGGTAGTACAGTGGTTAGAGCTTGTGCTTCACAGCTAGAAGGTCCCGGGTTTGATTCCCACCTGGACGGGGCCTTTCTGTGTGGAGTTTGCATGTTCTCCCCGTGTCTGCGTAGGTTTCCTCTGGGTACTCCGGTTTCCCCTACCACTAAAACATGTACAATAGGCCAGGATGAATGAGAGTGTGTTTGAGAGTGCGCATGGGGACGACGGATGGAAATTGGCCCAAGGCTACAATCCGGTGTGGCTTGTTTACATGCATGAGACCCATGTATGTTCATTAACATGCACTGTCCCTACCAAATAAACCAATAAATAGTGTGTGTGTGTGTGTGTGTGTGTGTGTGTGTGTGTATAAAAACTAGTCAGTGTTCTTTTCTTTATGGCAAAATCGTGATCAGATGCATAAAAACAACTCAAGCAAAACTGAACGTTTCAGAGTGTCTTTTTATTGTAGACAGCCTAGGGTACCTGTGCAGTCTTCATAATCAGTATCTATGGATTCTCTGTCAAAGGAGAAGGTTAAGATTTGCTTAAAAGATATGCTTGTTAAAGAAAAATGAAAAATGGGAGCAAAAAAATGGGAGCACAAAGTGTTGATATTTTTGTTCCGTCTACTTTAAATAAAAAGTAAACGTACTTCACACACATGTTGAGACCTACTGGGAGACCTCGGTGTTATGAACAGTGTTGGGAACGTTACTTTAAAATGTAATTAGTTATAGTTACTCACTACTTGTTCCAAAAAGTAACTGAGTTAGTAACTGAATTACTCTATAATGAAAGTAACTCGTTACCAGGGAAAGTAACTATTTGCGTTACTGTTAAATAAACAATTGCTTATATCAAAGAATTTTGGTTTAGATTTTTTTTTTTTTTTGCACTTTTCAAAAGTCAGTTGAAAGGAGTAGAACAGACAGAGGTGTTTGTATTCATGTACTATCATGTAAAATATGTTCATAACTGAATGGGGGTAGAGTGGGGGAGGCCTCTGTGACTGAATGGTATTGACCAGTATTGCGTCGCTGTTTTATTAATGTCAATGTCAATTAATACGGCCGTATACACAGAGAATGAGGAGGAACAGGAGTAAAAGAAACATGTGCCAACGCGGCCAACGAGGGGGGAGACGCGTCTTTGGGTTAAAAATAAGTTCCAACACTACTGATCGATTCTCCCCGCGTCCGCACCGCGCTGTGGGGATGACCAGCCGCGGGTCTGTTTTTGGAGCAGAGAGCACGAACACTCTGCACAGACTCCGTTAGACTCCGCCCACCCTCTCCGCTGTTCCTGCTGCGTGAGCTGACACCGCGGCGCTCATTCAGTCTCAATGTAACGTGCCACTTTGTTTACCCAGTAACGATAACGCCGTTGTAACGATGGGGAGAGTAATGAATTAGATTACTCCGTTACTGAAAAAATAACGTCGTTACCTAACGCCGTTCTGACTGAGTTGAGGGCGTTTCACATTTATCTTCAGAAGCTTCTTCTTGCAGGCTAATGTCATAATTGTACGACATTTGACTACAATAACAAGAAGAAGTCTGTGAAGATCACAGTGAAACGTCCGTAACTCAGTCAACTCAGTCCAGTTGACGGTTCTTAAATCTCTAATATGTTCGATCCTTCCTGGACAATTCACAAACACTTTAGCACTTAGTTACTTTCCACCAGTGCTTCATTTATAAGTTAGTCGTTTCAGGAACACTTTTGGTCTGATGGATTCGGGAACAGGCCTAAACAGTTGCCAGAACACTCTCATTAAACACTATTATATCAGATCAAATCTTTGCCGGATCCTCCTAAATAGTTCATGGATCCTTTACCCTGAAAAACTGAGAGGTGGGGGAATGCGTTCCCCCAAACGGGGAATCAAATTAAGCACTGCTTTCCACCACTGAACTGGTGCATGTTTATGCCTTTAGGGCTGCATCAGTTTAGTTTGTCTTGTGTCATAACACATTAGGTGGAATGTTGCACACTTAACCTCCTCTCGCCTGTGTAGTTGTGTGAGCGGTGACATGTTGCCCTGTTTGCAGGAGGGATGCAGGCTCTGGGCCACCACCTGACCGGATCCAGCCACCGACTCATCCAGAACTGTCTGTGGACGCTACGCAACCTCTCAGACGCCGCCACTAAACAGGTGTTTATTTCTCCAAACAAATGCTGAATTATAAATAATATTAATATTATACATATTATTATTCTTATTATATTATACTTGTCTAATAAATAAAGATACAGAGACATGGAGAGGAGCAAGGTAGTTAACAGCCCATAAATACAGGGGTCCCTCGCTATAACGTGGTTCACCTTTCACGGCCTCGCTCTTTCGCGGATTTATTTTAGCACAATTGTGTATGCTTTTTACAGTGTATGAACGCCATACGCACATTGTATTCTGCGTCCTGATTGGCTAGTCGCAGAGTGGGCCTCTCTCGTTGCATAGAGGATCTTTGTGTGTCCCGTCAACACATCAGCGCACACACTACACACCACAGAGTCACAGCAGCACAGGCATGAGCGGGTCCAACACCGCGTTCACTTTCTCTGAACTTTCCGCGAAAATAAACACAGCTAGCATGTGGCGCTCTGAGCTAAACACTCACCTCCTGTAATTGCCACGATAGAACTCTGGTCGTAGCTACGATTGTCTCTTAGTTTGAACAAGCGCACAGCGGAGACGAGAGCAGCTCACGATGTTTCCATCCCCACGTCTGTAATGTGAATCTAAAAATCATATATGACAAAAAAAATCACACAGTGACACCAGACATAAGGAGAACCAGCGTGAACTAGTGACAATTAGTGTATAAAGTGTGTGGTGAGGGGTTTTACAGTCTTAAAACATATATAATAACTGTAAAAAATAAAGCGGTCTACTTCGCAGATTTCGTTTATTGCGAGCTATTTTTAGAACGTAACCCCCGCGATAAACGAGGGACCACTGTACTTAGAAAACTGACAATGCTAACCAGGAATCTAACGTTACCTTCATGCTACATATGCTAACATTAGCAACAAGTGCCTTTTTAGCTTCTACTGAACAATTTGCTCTGAAATAACATGTGTGTGATAAATGTGATCATGGTCCGCCAGGAATCAGCTAAAAAGTGTGAAAAGTTCCCGTGAGAGGTTTTCTTCCCCTCGGCTAGGCCACGCCCCCTGTATGACGCGTTGCCGTTTGTATCTATGTGGTCAAATGAGATGGATCGGCCGCCACAGAGTCCAGATCTCAACCCCAATGAGAATCTTTGGGATGTGCTGGAGTAGACTTTGCACAGTGGTCAGTGGAGAGATCGCGATACCAGATCTTGGGGAAAAAGCTGCGATACTGGATGTTTGGCTGTTGCAGAAGCTTACTGAAACAATGCCACAGTGAAACGCTCGAGGGAAGAAGCATTGCACTGTGACGACATGTGCCACATTTAATGGAGATGAAAATAGTGTCTGGCCAGGTGCAGTGGGTTCTTAATAATGGCTTATGCCTGGGACCGAAGTCCTCCAGGACCGACAGCCCGGCTCTGTTTAAAGCTTCTTTTCTTTTGCAGTAGCATAACCAGGCTGTGCTATTTTACAAGGACACATGTGAGGATACAGCAATAAAAGTTTAATAGAATGTGTTTGTTTACAGCAAAGAGCTGCACGAGTCTGTTCACACCAAGTACCGCCTCATAAAAGGAGGACAGGTCAAGATCAAACCAGGACTAAACGAGTCTAAATTTAGAAATGGTTTAGAACAGACCTAAACTTGACTAAATTACGTTTAAACTGGGTGTAAACCAGGTCTAAGCCAGAAAAACACACAACTTAAATGCATTACCAAACCATGCATGAAATGAACTGGGACACGCACCTGAGTTTGAGAACCTCTGAAGTACATTGAAAGTCGTGTATGTATTTGCTGTGTAACCATGTTATTAATCTTGTACTTCCGCTCTTAGCTGTGCTGTGATATCCTGACAGTGACGCTGTGGTCTCTCTGTGTTCAGGAAGGCCTGGACGGTCTGCTGCAGATCCTGGTGAAGCAGCTGGGCTCAGACGACGTCAACATGCTGACGTGTGCTACAGGCATCCTGTCCAACCTCACCTGCAACAACGCACGCAACAAGGTGAGCGCCACAAGCAGCCCCATACTGTGGAATGTCCATGCAAATTTCCTTAAGAAAAACTAGCATAGCTTTTGCAGCTTTTTCAATGTGGTGTTTCAGTTCGTACTCCAATTTAGAAACTTTAGAAACAATTATTTTTAGTTCTTAAAATGTTTTTTGTCGATTCCAATTCACCATTTGCTGGTGTATTTTTAGAACTATACCAGATTTTTTTTCTAGCAGTGGAACCAAATAGTTTGTCCTTGGTGAATTTTAAACCCAGACATTGTGGGGAAAACACTGCATCTAATTCTAAAGCATTTAGATCAGTTTCATGAACTTGCAGATGTGTTTTCTAGCATTCTGTGAAAGTCACCCAAGTTGAAGTTAAAACATGATGATAAGCTAAGGCTAAGAGATGCTCAAAATAGTTTAAAAGGCCTGAATAATGCATTCTATGGCACATACATTGGATATGTGAGAATTTTGGGGAATAAATATATTTAAAAAAATTACCTGTGCAAATCAAACATTGATTTTCTTCAACAAACGTAAAGTTGATTTATTCACAAATACAGTATGAGATTAGCCTGTCCGCGATAACATTTTCATTAGTTTAAACCAGGGGTGTCCAAAGTGCGGCCGTGGGCCAAATGCAGCCCTCAGACCAATTTTTGGTGGCCCTTGGCCTTCTTGCTGAATCAGTACACAGCATCAGAGATGGTTCTTTTATTTTAAATGTAATAATTCTACACAATTCTAATCTAACAACTAACATTTCATTGTGAGACAGAGCTGGCATGAAGGTTTTAAGCATAAACTAAGGCAGGGGTCACCAACCTTTTTTCAGCCGAGGGCTACTTCAAGAGCATTAAGTTGTTCGAGAGCTACCAGTTAAAAACAAATCCTAAGACTTAAACGTACACTGTTTACTTATAGGTTATTGACCCCATATTATATCAATAGATTTATTTTAAACTCGTACTGAGTCACAAGAACAGAAATGACTGTATTTTAAGAATCAGATTAAGAAAATCAGGTGTTTTACACCTTAGAAAAAGTCTCAAGGGCTACTGGGCATGCCCCAAAGGGCACCTGGGTGCCCGCGGGCACCACGTTGGTGACCCTGAACTAAGGTGTGGGGCACCATTTAAACCTCTGCTAGTCAAAGGTTTTGTCACTGACCACCGATCTATGGCCCTTCACCTTGAGTACGGTTCAATATGCGGCCCCCATGAAAAAAGTTTGGACACCCCTGGTTTAAACAGTAGCAGTTTGAGTAGTTTGACGTGAGTGATTCAATGTTAACAGGAGTCATTCAGATTAATCAAACTTCATGTCACTAGTCCAAACGTGCTCAGCGTGAGCCACATGAAAGTTAAAGTCCAGTGACTGAAATCTGGAAGCTTTGAAGCATGGGATATCTTTATTTTGTTTATGTCCAATCAATCAGTCAATCAATCAATCAATGGTTTGTATAGCCCAATATCACAACAGGAGTTGCCTCATAGGGCTGCACTGAACATTAAGGCAATAAACAGAGCAGTAAATAAGACCATGTAAAGTTCAGGCGAATCAAGTATCCAGGCAAACATAATGTCCAAATAAGCGTCAGCACTAGGTGGCGACGAGCAGCGCGGGTGTCCCCTGTCCTTAGACTCTCCAGCACGGCAAAGAAAAACTCAAAAACCCGGAGGGAGAAACGAGAAACCTCGGGGAGAACCACAGAAGGAGAGATCCACTCCCATGGACGGACAGGCTATAGAGACTAGGGCTGAACAATAAATGCAATTTTATCGCGATATTACACAACGCGGTTTTGAAATCGCAGAGGCAAGCGATTTGGGCCCATGCAGCTGATGCCGCGGCCCATAGAAGTGAATGTAGCGGCGAGAGACGCCCCGAAGTCCGCTCCGCGCTCCACCGCGTGCTTTTGTTTACTTCTCAGTCTACTTAAAGTGCGCGGTAGATCGTGGATGTACTGTGAACATATCAGCGTTTATAATGCAGCAGAAGGACTATTGCTTTTTCCTCCGTTAGCATCGCGTTAGCTGCAGCGCTAATCCCTCTGATGCACTGATCACAGAAACTCTCCTCCGGATTCACACGTCTGTGCCTCCACAGAGATGAAGCTGAGCCTGTGCTGCTTGTTAAGAGTAAAGAGGCCTTTGTGACTCACTTTTGGAGGCTTATGTTTGGAAATGTTTTGGATAAAGATAAGAACTTATCTCACAACTACTGACTAATACACAAGAGCAAAAAGCAAGAAATTATTTGAGCTATTACAAAAAAAAAAAAAAAATCAGTATAAGCTTATTGTAAATTATGTAAATGGGCTATTTTGAATTATATTCCTTATGATTATAAAGGACTTAAGAGTAAGTAATACTTTATTAAGTCAGTTGTAAATATTTAATTGTATTGCAACAGTTATTAGCAGAAAATCACAATAAAATCGAAATTGTAATATTGATTGAAAAAAATCGCAATATATAATTTTGGCAAAATCGTTCAGCCCTAATAGAGACCCAGGCCGATGGGAGTCCCCTCAGCAGACGGTCCAAGATCGCAGACCGTCCAGTCCTTGTTGTCAATCCTGTAGGCAGGGTTCCTCCAATTCAGCCGGGTTCCTCCACTCGATCTAGACAGACACTCCCGAGGGGAGTGGGACAGGAGACACCATGTGAATAGTAATGAACAGACTACAGATAATATAAATATTGTATCATAATGAGACAAAGTTTGCAGTAAGAAGAAGAAGAGGATAGTGCTCAGTGTACCGTACTTCCCACAGCAGTGTTTCTCCTAAGGCAGCTTTACTTCAGGCTGAGGGTTAGTGCTTTACCTAACTGACCTGATCATAAGCTCATTCAAAGAGGTACGTTTTGAGCCTAGTCTTAAATGTAGGGACTGTGTCTGCTTCTTTAACGTGAGCTGGAAGTTTATTCCATAAAACCGGAGCTTGGAGCTAAAGGCTCTTCCTCCTACAGTGATTTTGGAGACCGAGGAATCACTAGTAGCCCTGAGTTTTGAGAGCGGAGTGCTCTGGTTGGCTGATATGGAACGATAGCGTCTTGGAGATAAAGCGGAGCCAAACCCTTTATGGCTTTAAATGTGAGGAGCAGGATTTTAAATTTGATTCTAAACTCAACAGGAAGCCAATGGAGAGACTTTAGCACAGGTGTAATGTGTTCTCTTCTGCATTTGAACTAATTGAAAACTTTTTAGGAACATTTAGGACACGCTGCTAGCAGGGAGTTACAGTAGTCCAGCCTTTATGAAACAAATGCATGAATAGGTTTTTCTGCATCACTCTTAGGTAGGATGTTTTGTATTTTAGCAATGTTGGGCAGGTGAAAGAACGCAATTTTACAAGCCTGGTTTATATGCGTTTTAAAGAGAGGTCTTGAAAAGATCCCTATGAAAGTGTGGAGTCTGTCAGAGCTGCATAAGTGGAGATGTTTTTGCAAGAGTTGAATGAAAACAGACTCTAAAGACTTGTAATGCAACATCGTGAATGGAGACGGCACAAGAGTCTGTGGAATGCCGCTAAGTTTGAATGATTTCAGGACAGAATCTGAAGGCCTTCTGCATATTCTCTCCTTTAATCTGATGTTTTTGTGTGTCCTCTCAGACCCTGGTGGCTCAGTTCGGAGGTGTGGAGGCGCTCATCCACGCGGTGCTGCGGGCGGGGCAGAAGGAGGACGTGGCGGAGCCGGCGGTGTGCGCTCTGCGTCACCTGACCTCCCGGCACGCGGACGCCGAGTTGGCACAGAACGCCGTCCGACTGCACTACGGCGTCCCCACTGTTGTCAAGCTGCTCAGCCAGCCGCACTACTGGCCCGTGGTCAAGGTGAGGCGTCATGAGACAGAAACTGTTCCCTTTGGCTGTAGTGGGTATGCAGGTGACGTCACAGCATGGCAACAGAGGCTAAATCAGTGGCAACTGATTTAGCAACTGATGTGGCAACTTCAGAATAATAACACTCAAAGACGCTTTACATTGCATTATTCATTCACTCCATACTGGTGGTGGTAAGCTACTGTTGTAGCCACAGCTGCCCTGGGGTAGACTGACAGAAGCGAGGCAACCAGTCTGCGCCATCGGCCCCTCCTACCACCACCAACCACTCACTCACTCATTACATTCTCTAGGCTTCCTGGTGTTACCAAACGGTCTCCCATCCAAGTACCGACCAGGCCCTTCCTGCTTAGCTTCCAAGATCTGACGGGATCAGGCAGAGCAAAGAAGGTTATTACATTGGAACAATGTAATAACCTTCAACCTCCAACTACTTCCTTATTTGAAAAGGGTGTGTTGATGTTAGGGAGGGCCACAGTTTGCTGGGGGAGGGTTGAAACCAAAGGGGCTGATGGGAGGTTTGTGATCGCACTTGTTTCAGTCACAAACATACGGTGGTCGAGGAAGCAGTGCACTTTTGCCATAGAGGCAGTGCTTTAAGTGAGCCGGTACACGCCGGTACTCGGTACCACCACCTCCAAAAATAGCTCTTGAGCGTCCCGCCTCCTCTCCGTGCGCCGAGAACGTGCTTTTAGCGTACCGGTACGCTCATCTGCACATCTGTTTTAATCCTTTAGCTGCTCCGCCGCTTTTCAGAGCGCCCTTCACAATGCACGCTTCCTTTCGTCCCACGGTGAGCAGAGACTACATTACCCATACACCCTTAAGCTTTATGAGTGAAAAGCGCCATGCGTCACTGTATCCAATGTAAACAACTTAACGTGAACTCGTCCACACAAACAAGCGGATCCTGGAGAGGGTGTGTGAAACGCAACCATCGCTGCTCTGTTAAAATACAAACACTTGACTCTGCTGTCCTGGCTCCAGAGTAGTAAAAGAACAAGGTCAGAATCAGAGGACGCCTTGGCTGACCTCACCTGTGCCGCGGTCATTGAGGTTCTCACAAGTGACGACGAGCACGAGAGTGATGTGCCCCGTTTGACCTCGTAGATGCGATAAAACATAACAAAGGGTAAATATAGATTGAAACTAACTTGTGCGGACTGAGATGAGGCGGACTGCAGACAGAATGGAGCCTGACACGCTGCAATGACAGCACAAGCTCCAGAACATGGAAGTGTTTGTTAGACACTTTGGAAAGCACAGACATTAGCCTGTAAGAATCACATCTGTAACAGAGCTTCAGAGACATCCATCTGTAAGAGTTCAGCTAAAACAGTTTGTAATAAATGATATTAAAGTATAAATGGAACACTTCTTTTGTCCACTTAAAGCACTGCATAGAGGTGTATTTTTCTAATGGCTTCTCTGTCATTGCGCTGCAGCACGCCTTTCATCATCACTTAAAATTTCCCCCGTGAGGTTGTGTTCCTGATCGCAAATTGATTTTTATATTTATTTTTTTGCCTGTTCTCGAAGAAGTGGAACTTAACAATGTGTGGTTTCAGCAAGATGGGCTCACAATTCCAGGATATCAAAGGATTGTTCTGAGAATGTGCTGGCCCGGGCGACTGGTCTCCCTCAGAGGGACGTACACTGGCCTGCGTACCCGCCTGATTTAGGGGATTCCTGGTTTATAACGATCGTCCACAGGCCTCCAGAATAACATCAGAACCCAAACTGCTAATATACCGGTGTCTGCAAGAGTGGACCAAAGTCGACTGAATCCGTGTATTGACAATGAAGGCCGACAATGGAGCCGAAGATATTCTTTTCAAAACTATGTAAATTTAAATCTCCAATGTTGTGTAACAGGCCACAAATAAGAATAAAGTGTTTTGAAACGTGTACAGTTTTTTAAAATTTTATTTAAAAAAGTTCCTTGCTTATATATATTTACTTACATTTATTTTATTTTTTTACCAAATGACTACAATGTAGCATAGCAATAGGATGCTAACTTCCTAGGGTGGAGTCCTATATCCCCAAAATGGTCTTGCTAAACCAAGGCCAACCCAGGGTGCTGTGGAGCTGCAGCGTCCCCTGGAGGTTAGTGTCCATATTGTAGACAGTATTATTAAATAGGAAATAAGCCAATGGCTCCGTGCTTAACATGACCCATTTATAGTGACCGAGGTCCAACAATCCAGAAAAAAATGTGTTTTCTCTTTTTATTTGGTTGTATAATGCAATATATTTGAAAAAAAGACATCATAGACATCTATCGGTAGATCTCCGGTTCTTGCTGACTTTGAAAGTAGCTTGAAAAAGTGTGGCACCCCTGGCTTAGATAATGCTGCTCAGGTTGACCAGCATCACCATATTTTCATCCCTGAGAGCGCGGGCCTATAACCCTGGAATATAACTAAACAGTTTTTTGAGTGGGACAGTGATTTGTTCTGTATAAATTACTGTAAAACGGCAAATAATTCACACGTTTCTGTTTCTCATCTGAGGCGACTGTGGGCCTCATCAGAAACCTGGCTCTGTGCCCGGCCAACCAGGCCCCGCTCAGAGAGGCAGGAGCCATCCCCCGACTGGTTAACCTCCTGCTGAAGGCCCACCAGGACATCCAGAGGAACGACTCCTCCGCTCAGCAGACCTACCAGGTACAAACAATTCTATACACTCACTCACAGCTGCCAAACATGGAAACAACAGCAGCAATAACTTTGCTTAATGTTATGGAATAAAATGCAATACAAATGTAAAATTGACAAATGTTTGCATATATATGATGTAAATAGTTACAGTCCTGTAATACAGAGTTACATAGTGTTTAACAAATGTAAATGTACAAGAGGAAAGTCTATGTCAAATGTAGCCAATTATAATGACAAAAAGTCTGTAACTGTTTAATTACAAATAAAATGCTAAACATTTATTTTCTTGCTACAGTTGCCATAAGCTCAGTCAGTATTTAGAGAAAAGTCATGAAAATGAGTGTTTTCTATTGATTTAGATTGCACTCTGTTTGAAAGGCCTGTCACAGTATGAATTGCCATTTGTTCCAATTTCAATGAAGGTGCTTGAGTCTTCTTTTGCTTTAGAAAACACAAGCGGCCCTCAGTCCACCTCAAAACCACCAACCACTCATTTGAGGACAGAGAGGTCCTGCTCACCTGCTCTGGGGTGAGCAGGTTGTTAGAGACGCTCTGCTTCAAAGGTGTTTACCCACAGGTGAGAGTAGCTGTGATTAGATTAGCTAAACTCAACTCCTCCTTGTGGTCTTTATCTGGACTGCAGGCTGAGCTGAACTTTAGTTCGCTGACGAAGCCTTTTGGATGAGAGGCGAAACGTTCAAGACTTCAACTACTGAGTACAGAAGATGACTCAAGTACCTTCACTGAAGATGGACAACTCCTGTACGACTGAGAGCTTACACAAACATTTGTTCCAATATGTTACTATGGCGACGTCCTATCTAGAGTTTTATTAAAGATCTTTGTTTTGCTTTATTTCAGGATTGAAGTGTTTTGTATATTATAGTGAAGTCTTGTTCAAACAAAGTCACATTTTGTTTGGAGTGATTTTCTGCTAAAGTTGCATACTGTCACCAGGATGGCGTGCGTATGGAAGAAATAGTGGAGGGCTGCACGGGGGCGCTCCACATTCTGGCCCGGGACCCCATCAACAGAGGAGAGATCGCCAGCATGCAGACCATCCCTCTGTTTGTGCAGGTACACTCCCACTCGGACTCCAGAACACAACAGGCCCAGTTCCATTAGCCTGACTCGCGTTTGTAACAGCAGCTGAAGTTATCTCCAGTTCATGTTTCACCACTAGGTAGAGCTGTTGTATTTTGGATGCTTTCAGATGCATTTTCCCATGATTTTTGTAGCATTCATAGCCCTATATGTTTATTTGTTTTATCACTTGTTACAGCCGTTAGAAAGTAATCACAAAAGAATAAAGATTAAATAATAACTTTATTTAAGAAGCAAACATAAATAATCAAATTAGCAGGAATGCAAAATATCAAAATTAGAGAAGATGCAGACTATACATATTTACAACAGTACAAGCTAAAACGATTTTGGGGTCTTGAAGTAGCATCAGTATAACGGAATATATTGTGAGATAGTCTGATCTATTATTATCCATATTTTTTTGTAATATTGCTATGTGTCATTGGTGCTGTTGTATTTGATACATTTAAGAACTGCACATCCTTCAAACGAAGGTGGAATCATGGTTTGTTTAACCAAAAAAAAATTTAAAAAATAATTTTATATATATATATATATATATATATGAGAACGTATCATTTTGATCTTCAGAAGCTTCTTCTCGCTCTTGTAGTCAGAAGACTATTTAGGGATGGGACAAAATTGCGTGTTTTATATTTAAAGAGTAACTAAACACCAAATCAAGTTTTTTTTACTGATAAACTGTCTCAATGGGTGTCTCATAGTGTTGTCCACTGGTCCCTGACATTATTCTGACATTATAGCACAAACATGTGTCAGATCCTAACTTTGGCCTGAAAATGAATGGGTTGCGCCCCCTTCAGGGTAAACTCTGCTACTAAATTAAATTTCCTGATTGGCTGGAGACGTGTCCACGGCCTCCACAGAACGTCATAAGCCTCACCAGCTCCACACATCGTCATCAGGTGCTGCCCATTGTCCTGCCCTGTACCTGTGGTTTATAACCAAGTCCCTCCCACGTAATCAGTCTGCTGTGATTGTGCCAATGCAAATGCCCACACACTCACCCCCCGCATGTCACCCCCAAACTTCAGAGACCGCCTCTTTCGCGGCAATTTTTGACTTTGTTTGTGGGTGGGGAAAGGCTTTGGCACGCCTGTTTAGTTACTCTTTAAGAAGTAAAAACAGGGTTCGCATTCAACAAACAGGGTTTGTTTATGGTACATTTGTAATTGGTTATGTCTTTACATGCTGCTAAGGATCAATAAAGTGTACTATTATGACTTATTATCCAAAATAACACTTTAAACAAAGGGATATTTTTACCTTAATCACTTTACTCACAGACGGAGCATGTTTGCTGATGCTAATCACTGTTTGTTCAATGTCTGACCAAAACTTCCAAAGGCAGGCTTGCCATTATAATTTGCTGCTTGATATCTTACTAATGTAGTCTGTGCATTCAACTTCATATAAAAAAATGATCTTAATAGTATACAAAGCGGTCAACACACTTGAGTGTTTGTCTAATAATTGACTGACTAGCAAACTGCATCAGTGACGCCGAGAGGGTAAAGAATAATCATGTTATCTGCCTATGCGATGCATCAGATTATTGTTTAGGGAGACTTTAGTGGAATAGGTTTGTTTACATCACGTAGTAGCTAGTACGGAGTTTGTAGCTAAATGAAAATCTGTGTGTCTTTGATGAGCATTTAGCAAAGAAAGGCTGAGCGTCTTCTGAAAAATAAAACGTAAAACAGTGTTGTCTAGAGCGCGTCTGATGAACGATGGACTGGATGATGAACAATCCAAACCACAAAGCTAACAGGTTAGAGTAACGCGAGCTAAAGCGCTAAAGCGCTAAACAGCTGCTTCTCAGCCGCACAGATCCAAACAAAGCTTCATCTCAGCGGCAGCGTTCATGTTCACAGGACAGTGACTTTTTACTCTGCTGCTACGGGCCGTGTTCAACAGACTGACGGCCCAGAGAGAGAGAGAGGGACTGTGCCGCAGGGTCAGGTGAGGAGCAGCGGAGCAGAAGGGGAGAATAGAATATAAAACATGCATTTTTAATACCGTCAGACAGGGAATCTTCACGGTAGTGATACCGTAGCATTTAATACCACGGTAGACCTTGAAACCGGTTATCGTCCCATCCCTAGGCCTATTTCAGGTGGGGTTATGGTAATCAAAGTTTAAATATTGTCTTGCCATTCTGACAATCAGAGTGATGTCAGAATTGTAGACTGATATTAATCTCAACTCATCAACCCAAATTAGTCGACTACTCAAAAATCTCTTCTACACAAGAGAGAAACGACATGGTGCAACTAGGAACAATTAAGAAGCAAGGTAAGTTAGTTTCCACGTCCACTGGTTGTTTCCATGTATCCGATTCTACGTAATTATAGAAACGATTCAAACTGAGAAAGCCTAGTGGAGTATAATGGAACCTCGTACAGCTGATGGAAAAGTTCAAATATTTTTTAAATGGGAAATGGCTCAAAAGTCACACTAGCCCTGTCCTTGTGTGTTCAGCTGCTGTACTCCTACGTGGAGAATGTGAAGCGGGTATCGGCGGGCGTCCTGTGTGAGCTGGCTCTGGACAAACAGTCAGCAGAACTCATCGACGCAGAGGGCGCCTCGGCACCGCTCATGGAGCTGCTGCACTCCCCCAACGAAGGCATAGGTACCGTACCACACTCTCGAAGGCCCGAACGGTGGCTCAGGCAGTCGTTTTAATCCATACTTGTGTGTGTTGGCAGCCACCTACGCCGCCGCCGTACTGTTCCGTATCTCCGAGGACAAGAGTTCTGACTACAGGAAGAGAGTGTCTGTGGAGCTGACCCACTCTCTCTTCAAGCACGACCCCGTGGCTTGGGACATGGTAAGACGAGGGACATTGTAACACAGGAGGTGACTGGGACATAATTATAGGTTAGGCTAAAATGAGCACTGCTTCTGCCTATTCTGCCTTTTTGTGATCATATATTACTATTTAAATTATGCTTTCTCTGTCATTTTGTGATCATCTACACTGTTCTTGACATATCAACACTTTGCAAGAGGCAATATTGACCTAAAACGAGTCATTTAATTCTGGTCCAAAGCCACGGAATGGATTTAGTCCCAAGGCCCATGCAGAGTGTTTTTCTCGTGTCTGCAACATGTGTTTGCCATTTCAGGGCTTGTCTGTACTGGTGTAGCAGACCATGTGCTATTCTTGTATATTGAAAAGTCAAAATAACAGAAATTTTCATCAGAGTAGGATAAGGATGACATTTCTATGATTTACATTTTTGTCAGTGGCAGTCAAAGAGTTAACACTTGAGGACATCATATTACAGAGGTGACATGGTTACACGGGGTGATGGTTGATTGAACCATGGAACCATATGGTTGGGCCATGGACCCACTGTGGTTTTAGCCACAATGATTCCCCTCTGTATTTTTGTATACAGCGGGGGATCAGTCTGGTCATCCCGCCCCCGCTGGATGTATCCGCAAAATCAATCGTTCCCGTGCAATCAGATTTGTTTATTTGCCGTGACGTGTTGTTAGCGAGCAGCGTCGCTCACGGGACACGGAAGTCCCTCAATAACAATCTACGAACGACGCACGAAAGAGAGAAAGAGTGTCTCCAATCGGCGGTAAATGACCAAAACACATCGACAGTAGGTGAGTTTCGTGATTCATAATCCTGCGCAAATATTAACGCAAAACCGCTAATAACACCACATCAACGGCAGACGCCCGCCCTTCGCTGATTGGTTTACTCCACTTCCTGTTTGCTTGCGTATGTACCGCTGTGGGAAATGGATTTGACGCAACGGTGACCAGACTCACTCACTGGTACAGCGGTGAGTCTGGATTTTCCAGGCTACTATGGTTTAGCGCCAAAGTCCATCTCTGACATGTTAGAGCCGTATGAACCATCTCAGGCCCTGAGAACTTCAGGGAGGGGTCTCCTGGTGGTTCCCAGAGTCAATAATGAACACTGTGAGGCTAAATCTAAAATCTGGAACAGTCTTCATGAGGATGTGAGACAGGCCTCAACTCTGACAATGTTCAAATCCAGGCTGAAAACAGCTCTTTTACCCGTGCATATGAAAACTGAAAGTATTTTATCTGAACTCTTGCCTTTTACTGTAACTGATTAACTTTATGTTGATGTTTTATTGATTTGATCTGCTTTCTTGTAATTGTATGCAACTGTGAAGCACTTTGAATTGTTTTGTGTATGAATTGTGCTCTACAAATAAACTTGCCTTGCCTTACCACCATGTGGGTAGAGTGGGTGGGACGTAGTAACATGACGATGAACAGTGTGGAACATTTGATTGATTTTCTTGCCTTTTCTGTGTTGTGTGACCAGGCCCACACAGTGGTTCCTCTGGAGCCCTCGTACCTCGCTGAAGGTAAGACCTGCACCATCAAAATGGCTTCTGTAAAACACTGACTGAACTGATGCATACAGTTCAGCTCTAGATCATCTGTTGCTTTTCTCTTTGTTGGTGCATCAATCACAGAATATGTAACAGTTGTTTTCTGCATCTCAGAGGTGGCCGTCCCGTACCCGGCATATGGCTACACTGATCTGCCCCTGGACAATCTACCACTGGACCCTCACCTCCAAGAGCCATACTTGCCAGACCTGAATTTTGACCCCTGCCAGGCCTACCCCAGCCACTCTAACAGGGTACAACAATTATTATTTCATCGTGGACGTGTTACACTGAATTTGTGAAGATTATCACTTCATATGAACAATGAGTGCCAATCCATGCTTACGGCACTCACATTCATAAACATTCATTCATAAACACCAGCCCCACATGTGACAAATACATCTGACCGTATTCTTAGTCTTCTGTCTGCTACTGAGTGTGTTTTGTGCGTTTCAGGATGACTCCACAGACAGGCCAAACTGAGCGGAGGCTTTCTGCGGCTCTTCCTGGACAGAGCGGTGTGCCAGTCAGAGAGAGAGGGGGTCCGCTGCACCCGAGTATCCTGTTCGTCTGTTCCCCTGTGTCTGTGACTGTGATGAGACTAACCCAGCCCCCAACCCCCACCCCACCCACGTGGAGCGGCATATCGCAGCTCTGTGTGGACAGTGCGATTGTTCTGAACGACCGTCTCAACGTGTGGCAACATGATCAGTGTGGCATGTTTCTCGCTCATGTTACAGTGTGAGTTCCTCCAGGCGTCGCAACGATACGGACCTGAGTAGAAGACTTTGGAATCCCGACCCCGATTCAAAAAAAAGAGTTTTCATACTGTGAAATATTTATAAATCTTTATTGTAAAAAAAAAAAGAAAGAAAGAAAAGAAGCGCTGTTGTACATGTGTCCCCCAAAGCTGTTCAACACAAACCATATTATCCGTTGTACAAGTGGCAGAAAAGGTAGTATCTCTTGGAAAGTTAGACTAGGCGAGAAAAGAGAACAAACGGCAGGAAGAGCATGGAAGTTTGCACAGTAAGGCCACTCTCTGTCCAGGAACTGACCTCCATGCCAACAGTACAACACAGTTCCTTCTCTGTTTTCCCCAAACCCTCTCCATGGATGAAAACTGCACTCTTGGATCCGCCCATCAGCCAACTCCTCTGCAGCAGAAACAGCAGTGCCACATGGAGGATGGGGGTGGAAGAGCGGCGTGTAAATGAAGAGAATTCATTCATGGTCTAAGTGTGCAGATGGTGAATAGATGTCATCATAAAAGTCATATTGAAAACGTGTATATTGAGCATATTGGAAATAAATCATTTGTTTGTATTTTTGAATCATAAAGAGGTACATCGTGAACAACAATCATTCATGAATGACATGCAGTGCAAAGTTTACACACATCATTTAAAAGCGTTAAAGTGATAGTCTGTAAGATTGCAAAATGAGGAGAGCGGGAACAAAATTTGCAAAAGTAAACAGTCAAGCCCCTCCCCCTTCTCTCCTGATTGGACCTGACAGGCTGGCTCACGGGAAAAGCTCATCTCATTGGTCAAAGTGATGGCACCAGGGATTCTGATAAGTGTCTGACATCAGCAATGGGAGGGACTGCAGAAAGCAGAGAATTATTTAATATTACATACACTATGTGAAATTGCAGACTCAGTCAATTGTACGTACATTTGCAAAACATGTAAACTAACAGGCTATCACTTAAGTTCTTGAATTGGTTCGGCCATTTCTATGGAATTTAGATAAATACATTACAAGTGTTTTCATCTGGAAAACTGAGACCGCACCATGTGACAAATAACACGCAACGTCATAATATCCCCAACAAAAATATATGATAGTAAATATTAACATTACGAGAGATATGTACAATGAAAACAAACTGGACCATTACAATCATTATCTTCATACAGTAAGAGCATTACTTAATCCTCTGTAATGTCTAAATTTAGACATCATTTGCCCTCATCCATTATCATTATAGTCCATTTACACGTTGCACCCACCCATGGGCCCACACCCTGCTCCCTGATTTTTGTTCTGAGCACAACATGTCGTATGTCCCAACAGTAATTACAAGAGGTTCAGCAAAAAGGCAAAAACAACACACTGCTTTTCAGTCAAAAGCTTTGACAAAACAATGGTTCATGGCCAGCTCAATCCACCAATATCAGGGTCATTTCTCTAGCTGCAAAGATCACCACACAATGTAACAATTGTAACATCTGACTCCAGATCAGAAGGTGGTGTGTTTCAGGGTCAGCTTATGTCCTTATCAGTTATTGTAGCACCATCTGAATCGCATTGATGCTCATTTTTAGACTTCACAAGTGACACAAGAACAGAGTGAAAGCTCAAAAAGACAAACAAAGGAACATACCTGCTTCGAAGGCAGCAATGCTCATCATTATAACACCAAGCCATAGAGCATTATGATAGAGTTTATGAAATGATTTACAAGCACCAAGCCGAAAATAAGGAAAGCAGATGAATAATGAACTATGATGATAGCTAATACTAGACGGTCCTATATGGGACCTGGTCCAACTGACTGGCACCAGCACGTCTCTGTGCAGGTTAATATGTTAAAGAAACATTGAGCACATTGTTGTTGTAGGCAAGGCAAGTTTATTTGTAGAGCACAATTCATACACAAGGATATTCAAAGTGCTTCAGGGTTGCATAAAATTACAAGAAAGCAGATTAAACCAATCTATAATACATTAATATTTCCTTACTGTAAAGCGCTTTGGGCCTGATAAAGGTAGAAAAGTGGTATATAAGTTGAGTCTATTTACCATTTAACATAAAATGAATTAATAATAACAACAGCTGGAGATGCTGGGGATTGAACCCAGGACATCATACATGCAAAGCATGCGCTCTACCACTGAGCTACATCCCCATTTTGCTTGACTCTGAGACATTACTCAATGACCTCCATCAGGTGGCCAAAACAGCATCTAATGCCTTTCAGAGCGTTGTTGGCAGGATTCGAACCTGCGAGGGGATATTCCAATGGATTTCAAGTCCATCGCCTTAACCACTCGGCCACAACAACAAGGATAGGCTTATCTTTAAACTGAGTTTCTTGTCATGAGTTTGAAGAATTGCTTGAAATGCAGCCATTGCTGCCTATCTGCCACTGTGCATATCTGCCGAGGGGCTCATTACAAACAGCAGTCACATCCTCAGGGTTGGCCCAGGTCATTTGGGGACCCTAAGCAAAATAAGTATTTGGGGCCTATAGTAAATATTTTGGGTAAAACAAAACCATTTTGGTGCGTAATGTATATGCCTATATTTTATTTGTCATTCCTATTGATTGAAACTGACACTAGATGGTGCCAAACCTCAATTTAAACCGAAAAGACAAAGAAATTCTGCAATTCCTTTTATTTTTTGTAACATGCCATCATTATGTGTCAAAAGTCAAGTATAATAGTAAAGTGCTTTTAAATTCCAGTAAAGCAGACAGAGAACACAGGTAAACACAAAACACATGTAAGTGTAACTGGTATGTAACCCAAATGACTAGGTTTGTACAGGAGGGTAAGTAACATAAGTAAAGTTATAGTGCATAAGAATGAGTGGAGCCACTGGTAAAAGTTTAGATTGAAATATATTAAAAAGTTCACAAATGTCAATAATACAATAACAATATTACAAATGTACATAACAATATTACAAATGTACTTAACAATATTACAAATGTACATAACAATATTACAAATGTACATAACAATATTACAAAACAAAGTAACCTTTAAAATTGTCCATATCTGAGCTCAGATGTACAGTATGTTTAGAGTTTTTAGTCAGGTCAAATCAAAAGTGGTCGTTGATGGTGGTGCGGTTCTGTCCTACCACACAGTTGCAACAGTTTGTGGTGGGAGAACGACCGGTTCCCCAGCCAAGGTTCAATTCGGTTCAAGTGGACAGGATCACCATCTCCCTCGTCAGGAAGAATTCCAGTTCCCAAGGTCCAGCATAAACAAAAAACTTAGCCTGTACAAAGAACAGGAATAATTACCACTCAGTTCACATTCTAGTTCGATATATGGCCATATCACAATTAATGTAAGTGTATTAGAATAAACAACACTATAACATTAATAAAATAAAAATTTCTGCGTAGCTTATAATCATGGAATATATGTAAATGCCATAAAGCACATTTGTAGTTCAAAAGTTCACATATTAAACAATAAACAGCAACAAGAATCATGAATTACTTAAACATATGTCACATTAAATGTTTTAGCACCACAGGTATTCATTTACTGAATGCGCCTCTGCCTATAGCTGAGCATTTACTCACACTTATTTATTTATTTTTAATTCACATCTTATTGTTTTTATCCATTGATAAAAAATATTACTTCCCGCAGACTGCCAACCTTGCAAAAATAGTGTATTAGGATATGGTCAACGTTTCAGTCCTGAGACCTTCATCAGGCAAATTGCTGAAGAGCTCCAGGTGACCAGTCTTAAGTAGGGTGTGACTGGCACCCAAGGGGGCCCCTCTTAAAGGGACACTGTGCCATAAAAGATCAACCCCTTAATACATATCAAACAGGCCTTAGAAAATGTAGATAAAATATATACATAATAAACAGTAGTGCATCTGATTACATGAATCAATGGATGTAGACCACAGGTGGAACAAAAGAACAGAAGATACTTTTCTTCTCACACATACCCATATACCTCATGAAGGAGGTCTTGAGGCATTAAGTTTCTATTTGCAGGACCGCAGTGACAAATCTTACCACCGCAACCAACTTATTATAGATTTAGCTGAATTTGTTATGAATATAATTACTTTACTTTTGAAAGTGACTTTTATCTTCAAACATCTGGCACAAGCATGGGCACGGTTTGTGCACCCAACTATGCCAATATGCCATTCTGTATGTGGGTTTTTGAAAATAGATTTGTTTTTAACCTTATTCACAACAAATATTATCCTAACATCATGAAATGGTTCCGATACATAGATGATATTTTTTTGCATTTTCAAAGGGAGTTTGGAAGACTTGGAAGGTTTTATATTATTATTGAATCAATTTGACCAGTGGCGTAGCCAGAAAAAAGACACTGGGTGTGCACCAGCAAACACTGGGTGTGCCAAATTTATTCTCAACAAATAGAACTTTTTTTTCTTACTGTGTACATGTAATGCCCTCTGACGGGGGAAAATGTTGCCAGTTTCATAATTTGCTTAAAGCAGAGTGGCAAGGGCTCCCCTACAGGCCTGCAGGCAAAAATAATAAATTCTGACTTACATATTCAAAATCACTGGCTGGCATTAACTTGTATAATCAAACACATTCTCAACTTCTGAAATACATCATAATAACATTTCAACCTTAGTTTAGTTTAGTTTATTTGTTTGTTTGAGCAGTTAACCTGCTCAAAGGGAGTGGGCTGAAGCCAAAGGCTTATAAGCGCCCACCCCAAAAAAAACCTTTAAACACATGTTTTTAACGCGAGTTAAATAAGTTAACACTTTTCACATGTATTTCCTGTCATATTTATAAGTAAACCTGTTTATCTTATCCTATTTATTTCTTACTCACACTATCACATGTATTATTTAAGCATCTGAACTTCCCACCTTCTTATTGCAGCTTCACAAGGCAAGGCGGCGTGGCTTGGCCTTGAATAGGTTTATTATTTCGTCATTATTAACAAACTCTGTTTCATTGCTAGCAACACTCTAGCTAGGCTACTAACACTTTTATGGCTCCTGCAGTGCTCGCTGTGCGGGAGGGTCACAGTCAGGTCATTAGGTTGGTTGCCAGGTGCAGGTGTCACAACCCCCTTCGCCTGATTACACTTTTTTATTGATTGATCGAGTTAACATGCCCAGTGCAGGTGTCGCAATGCATCGCCTGGTGGCAATTTTTACAAATTGATCGACTGGTTATCAAACATGTTAGGAAAAGCTACATATATGTAAAAAAAATGCATTCAGTTTTTGGGCTACGCCAATGAATTTGACCCAAACCTCACCTTCACAGCACAGTGGAGTCGTGAAAAAGTATGTTTTTTGGATATGTGGGTCAAAAGAAATTACAATACTGTCATCACTTCATTGTGTCGTAGAGAAACAGATAAAAACATATTATTGTTAGCCTCCAGCTTGTCTCTTTGAAAAAGGTTTACAGCCGCTGGCTGCTCTGCTTTGCGACCACAACACTGGAGGCCCCATTGCTTTAGTACCGCCATATAGCCGCTAGTCCCCATTGGAATCCATTGCACTTTAGACATGTTAAAAACAACTTTAATGCCGGTGCCTAATTTTTTGGAACTGTCTACAGCTCGATATTCCTCCTGTGATTACGCTGGATTAGACACAATCAGAGGCACGGGGCTGGTTATCGTAGGATACATTTTAGAAATCTCCTACTTAATGAGGGTCGGACTGTTAGCATTGGAGCTGCGCGAGCTACACGTCACACAAGGGCCGAGTCTACAGTGAAGATCCCGCCCTTATGTCCTTATTAGGAACATGCTTCGTCAGAGCTGGGGAGGAGGAGTCTGTAAATCCGCCATGATTTCCCCCTCGAACGTGGTCATTGTGGTAAACGGGGAGGAGTGAGTATTGACGGTCTATTAATAATATGTCTATGGTTTACACATGAGTCAGTTTCTCAGGTTAAGGAGAATTTGACACTCAACGGAAGATTTTATTAATCAAGCAACAGACATGAAAGTGAGGTTTGAGCAACGAGGGTATCCCAAAAACTGGATAGATGCAGGGGTTAAAGTGGGCGGGAACGGTCGGGAACGGCGTTCCCCCACCTTTGCATGGCAAAAAAAAGAAAAAAAAAAAGTTCATGATTGCAACGTTGTCATTTTTACACACAAAATTCTGCCTGTGAGATAAATCAATGCAATAAAAATACTAGGTCGGGCCTAATCAATATAATCTGACCTCATTTTCCATTAAACTTTTTTCCGGTATTATCCGCTCTGCATTCGTGTCGCTCTGCAGCAAGTTCGGAGCCGCGGCTCTGGTACCATCATCTCGTAGCGCGGGCTCAAATGAAAACATGGCTCTGTAAACGGTGTAAGACGCTAAACTGAGAAAACAGGAGGCTTATGGTTGGACGGACTGACAGAGTTTATCAAACCGAAGCACAAGGACAGTATGAATCGTGGTTTTGCTCGGATTATCCCGGACTCTTCACAGTCCGAGGCAGATGCAGATGTTTTCCTGCCTTCACCGGTGCAAAGGGCTTAACCAGCGACTTTAAGGTAAGGACACCAGTTCAGTTGTGGATGTTTGTAAAGCGGACGATGAAGCTGATGGAACGTGAGTTTTGGAAAACTGCACTGCACCAGCAGAACTCGCGTTCTACCGGTCAACACGCTAAACCTCGCTATCTGGGCTCTAACTTAACCAAATAACATCTGAATCATTCATCTGACAGGTGCATTTTCCTTCTTTCTGCTCTGACTTCATTCAATACATCTTTGTGGGAAATGTACAAGCGCAGAGATGCTCTTTGCGAAGTTAACAGGTAAAAGAGGCTGAAGCATATGTGGATGAGCGCGCCATAGGAGCGCTTCATTCACTGAGTTTTTTCATGAAGCGCGAGGTCTGGACAGAACAGCGGCTCAGATGTTTGGTCAGCCCTTATTTATTATTTTCATGGTCAGCCCTCTGTCTGCTCAGCGCTGAGGAGCAGTGGCTGAAGTTAGTCATGTTGTTTGAGATGTACTGGTCTGTAGCGCTCTCATTCTGTATTAGGCCTTTGGCCTGGTTTAGATGTGATTTAGTCCGGCCTTAGTCCTGATATTGCATTTTTTTAACCTGGTGTAATCCTGGTTTAGTTCTGAGTAGTCCTAGTTTATCCTTATTATTCTGTATTAATCTATTGCTGCATCCAAAAGGCTTCATCACTGACGAAGCCTTTTGGATGAGAGGCGAAACGTTTGGAGACTTCAACTACCGAGTACAGAAGATGACTCAAGTACCTTCTTTGAAGATTGACAACTCCTGTACGACTGAGAACTTACACAGACAATCTATTGCTGTGTTTTTTTTTCTTTTCTTTCTCCAAAGCCTTAAACTGCTGGAATATAATATAACTTTTATGTTTAGGCCCAATTCTATTCTATTCAAACAGTGATGATAATTAAATTTTATTTATTTATCCCAAAAACATGAATCCGTTTGGCAGTGGGAGGCTGACCCCTGACCGGCCCAGTGGCCAATGACAACGATAAATCTCACCCAGTGAAAAAAGTAATGCAAGAGCCCTGCTGTAAGCAATGCTGACTGTGAAAGAGGATTTTCTTAAATGAACAACATAATAACAAGCCAAAATTGTTAATAAGTAATGTTTCAGCACTCATGTTTATTTCTTTGGTTGAGCCTCCTTTGAATAAGTGGATCCTGACAAATATGTCAAGAAATGGTTTCTTCTTAGACGGAGGACTGCAGAGCACCATGCCTGCCCAGAGAGGAGCTTAATAGATTATAGAAACAAATAAAATGAGTGGATCTGGCAAAAGCAGAATTTGTTCATTTAGTAAATCACATAGACCTCCAATCATTTATGATTGTTAAAACCTGCTAAAGGAAATAATCCTAATTTTCCATTTATTTATAATCATATTTACTATACATTTTGGTTTATATTTTTATTTTACATCCTTATATCTTATAATAATTGTAAGGCAATAAAAATATATATTTTTAGCTTTTGAAATACAGACAACTGTTAAAGTACCGGACTCCGGAAAGTACCAGAATCCAAAGTGAACCATGGGAACAATGTACAGGAGCCACCAAGAGGATGGGTGGAGAAGAATCACCTGAGGACACTACCTAAGAAATACTAATATTAGATGGTAGTGTCAATGCATGGACCATCACAGAATATTTAAAAAGTAAGTAAGTGCTTTACTGTCATTGTACAAGCGAACAACAAAATCGTGTTCAGGTGTTAGTCCTGAGCTGCTGCGATTGAGCCGCACTGCCACTGTGTGTCAACCTGACCCGCATGACCTTGGAGGTCCGGGAAACTGTAGCACCCGGAGGAAACCTGGTTGGCTGCCCTCTGTCTCCTCAGATCCTCTAAAACGGTGCAGCGCCTCCTGGGCCAGTCCCCGTCTCAGAGCATGGTGTCCTGCACTGGTCAGCTCCTCTACCTCCTCCATCCTCCTCCTCCTGCAGCTCCACAACAGTCTTTCACCATCTCCTTGTTTCTGAAAACACTGAAATATATTTAAAAGTTACCAAATTATCAGCCACAAAGTATTCTGGACTTGTGGAATTGTCTGTTTATTTATAAATTCTTTCTTTTTTATATTTCAGTGTTCATGGGTAATTTTCTCCACCCATCCTCCTCCAGGTGGACCAAACCCTGGGTCACATGGTTCTCTTTGAATTCTGTTTGTCCCCCAGAGGATGACCTGTAGGCCCATCAAGACATGCCTTAATAATAAAGGTATTTTATTTAAAAAGTGTGCGTCTTGGGTTTTTGTATTTTTTAAATGTTTAAACAAAACTTAATATAATTTATCTGCAAAGAATTATGATATGGTCAGAATCACTGGCTGGAGGATTAACCTATTGTGAATGTTTCTTTTGATGAGGAAACCGGAGTACCCACAGGAAACCCATCCAGACACAAGGAGAGAAACATGCAAACTCCACACAGAAAGGCCCACACGGTCCTGGAATCGAACTCGGGAACTTCTTGCTGTGAGGTAAGAGCAATAACCACTCAGCCACCATGCCACCTGAAGTAGAGGTCTGCCCGTGCGGTGCTGTACCGCTCCTGCCCCATCCCGCAAAGATTTGTCATTTTCATTCCCACTCCCGTCCGCAAATCCCACAAGATGGAGAGGTTAGCACTGACACCACATCTGCAACAAGTTTAGGCTGCTTAAAATGTTTTTATTCATGCCAAATAAACTATCCAGAACAAATTATGTATGATAGTGTTGGATATTTCTATATATGTTTTTGTCATAATAGGCTTTAATGATTATATGAAACTGTGTTGATTGTAATCTGTGCTTTAAGGTTCATTTTGAATTAGGCGGACATTAGTTGTTTTTACTCTTGGATCCACTGGGGGCAGTGTGTTAGAATGAGGAGTCAGATCGCGCAGAAGAAAAATCCTAGAGTACTGATTGGTTCGACAAGGACACGCCTACTTCATCATGTACTTTTGTGTGTGGCTTGGGGAGGGCTGTCTCTCTTCTCTCCCTCCCTGCTGGTCGATCAACATGTGTCCCTTGGGACACCTGCATAACTTTTGTTTTAGATTGTAAATTCAGGGAATAAAATAATGATTTTGATTTTAAAGAACGAGCCTCCATCTTCTCTCCATTTTTGAACTCAACAATAGGCTAAATGATTCATATAAGCCTAACACTCATTATTTAAGAAATTGTAACTTTTTCAGATATTTTATTACCATGAAAAGAGAATGAATAAATGAAATGAAATGCCCCTTCCCGCAATGAGCTTTTAAAATGTGTCCTGCGCCGCACAGTTTTGCGTTGGGTCCCACGGGTCCGCAGGGCTCTAACCTGAAGCACATTATTTCATTTGACCTTTAGTTTACCAGGAAAGTCCCACTGAGATCAGGGGATCAGGGGAGTCCTGGCCCCAGAGGAGAACAAACACAAGGAGAACATGCAAACTCCGCACAGAAAGGCCCGGCTTACCTGAACTTGGGACCTTCTTGCCGTGAGGCACAAGTGCTAACCATTGTGCCACCGTGCCGCCCACTGAAACATTTGCCAAAAACTTGAAATGCAAAGACAAATTCCAAAGTGCACAAACAAATTCCTCACACAAAAAATATAAAGGAAAGGTAGGACCATAGTGCTTGACTGTGACTGGACGGAGATGAGCTGCTTCCTGTTTTATTCCCTTGTTTGTAGTGAAGTATTGAAAAAACGTTTAAGAATTCATTTATTTATAAATGTATATACTTATTTGCATATGTATACAATTATTTATCTGTATTTGAAGTCCTATTTTAACCCCTTCTTAGGCCTAGCGCCCTCACAGTTTTTGCTCTTAATTAAGCTGCTTCTTCTGTTACTACTACTACCACTGTTAGTATTAGTTGTTGTGTTTGTGAAGGCTAGAATTCATTCCAGGTATCATTCATCATACTGGAAGCTTCTTCACTCTTGTGGTCATAACTTGTGACAGCTAAGCACAAATGAGAGGCCTATTTAGGACTCACAGGTTCACTTAATGAGTTTATTTAGTTTTGTTATATGCTGGGACAGAAACCGAGGGGTGTGAAGACTATTTGCATGAACAAAAGGCTGTTGTTCTCTCGATCTGAGAATTCTATCAAAGGAACGACAACTTTTGTTCATGCAAATGGTTCTTCACACCCTTCGGTCTCAGCACATAACAAAGAGTTGCTGACAAAGTGAAACTGTGAGTCTTAAATAGACCTCTAACTTGTGCTTAGCTGTCACACATTCTGACTATCAGAGTGAAGATAAAGCTATAGAAACAAAATCACCATAAACTCATTCAACTCAGTCCAGTCGACAATTTAAAGCTTCTCTACAATTAATTCTACCTGGACGACTGCGAGCCTTCAAAAACACGACAAAAACAGCTACTATTAATAGTGGTATTAGTGACAGTCGACAGCTTAGTCCAAGAGCTCAAACTGAGATCGCACAGAGGGTAAGACGAGATTTAAAAAGGGAAACACATGGAAGGTGTTCCCAGTATTTTAATCTGACAAACCCTGGAAAGAATACATGCGTTTCCAATGACATCACGCATAGTTCCGGCAGCCATTTTGAATACCGTAGTAGAATTATGCAGCACTACAACATGTAAAATATACTGTATATCTCTACTCAGGATGAAAATGAAAGACAACTGATTGACAGTGGTATTTTTATGTCCTCGTAATCATTGCTCATCAAGATAACAGTTAAAACACGGAACCAGAGAGCACACGTTTATATGATATAACCAGCAAATGTGGCACAGACGTAGCAGCTCTGTCTGTGGAGCTACAGCAGGATTTACTAAAGATCTGCTTCACTCCTCAGACTAAAATAACTCATCAAAGAGGCAACAGAAAACCTTTCTCTGTGATTTTTACAGTGTGTCATGTCAACAGAGTCTCAGTCTGAGTCAGTGTTTAAGCTGCTCAAGACGTTAGCATGCTATCAGTTAGCAACTGTCAACTATTGACAGTTGATTCAACCAACTGTCAACGGCTTCAACACGATAAACACATGTGTGGCTCACATCTATGAACACTGAGGAAATACTACAGCAACAGCTCAGCTCTGACCTCTGTCACATGTTGTATCCAAGGCTAGATGTTTGTGGTTCAGGGGTTTCTCTTGGAGAGGTCAGAGCTGAGCTGTTAAAGCTAAATGCTAACTGGTAGCATGTTAACGTCTTGAGCAGCTTAAACACTGACTCACTGGAGTCTCTGAGGCCATGTTTTTACTATTATCTTCTGGAGCAATGATACGAGTAAATAAAAATGCAACTGTCAATCAGTTGTCTTTCACTTATATCCTGAGTAGAGATATTGTTACATGTTGTAGTGCTGCATAATTCTAGTTCAGGATTCAAAATGGCCACCATAACAACAAAAGTCACATGACTGAAAGGCATGTATAGATGGGAGCAACGTCTACGTCACATCAGTGGTGCCAAAAGGTTACCGCCCCTTTTCGGGGGAAAACAGCAGCTCTCGTACATTGGAATGTACGAGGAAAGATGGTCTGAGAACTTTTAATTTACATATGAAAAAACGTTTAATTAGTTTTATTTATTTATCGAATGTGAAAAGGAAGCCATGGAAGTGACCTGTTGCAGCTAAACCCAATGTGATCATGACTTGTCTGTGACATTTGCTTAAATTTTTTGCTGCTTGCTTTATAATGTAATTACAGCGTTAGTGTGTAGTCTGTTCCTTTCATATTATCATTAAAATCATACAGCCCACGATGTAGTTTTGTCGCTTATGAGAGCAAATGGTACATGGTTCATTCAGCAGTTAATCTACTACCTGCTATTGCTAACGTTAATGTGCGTTTTAAAACCCAGAGAATCATTAATCAGGCCTAATGCTGAACACGTTCAATAGGTCTGAATATTTACCGATTAAAGACGTCACATTGTGGCCGTGTATTATACAATTTGTGACTCACAAATTGTATAATACACGGCCACAATGTAGAGCCATTTTCCCAATAACAAGCCCTAACTCGCTCATATAATTTTCCACAAAAAAATCTTCCAGTCGTCTTCTGACAGTAAGCTGATGTGAACGGCCATTTTCCTATGGTTCTGATCACTGGTTTGGAATGTTTCTTCCTCAGAACAAGAAATGATCCCTGTTCCTACATACACACCAATGTAATTCTTTAACTCTTGATACCCCTCTGTATGAAAAAATACAGAGGGATATCATTCTGGTCTTGCCTGCTGCATGTGAGACCATGTGACCTGACGCCGCTGCTCCGTGAGAAGAAATAAATAAAACGATAAAGCACATCTCTGTCTTATCAAAGTGAAGCACTAAGGTCGTACTCTCTCCGTAATCTTTTTGATTTGGAAATAGTTTGCATGTTTCAGCAACCGGTGTGTTTTTACATTTCCACGTGTTTGGGACTCAAACAAATTCCCAAACAAGTGAAAACACAAAAAGCACATTTGTTTTCTGAAATGTATAAACAAATTCCAAAACACAACCACACTTTTCCACCTTCATAAGGCACTCAAAGCGCTTTACAGCAAGGATCCACTCACCCATTTACTCTCTCATTCATACACTAATGTACACAGACACCGGAGGCAAGGTGGGTGAAGTGTCTTGCCCAAGGACACAACGACAGTGTGCACCTTCAGGAGGAGACGACCCACTCTACCGTCTGCGCCACTGTCACCCCATAATC
The DNA here is from genome assembly GCA_007210695.1 of Neogobius melanostomus. NCBI lineage: Eukaryota > Metazoa > Chordata > Actinopteri > Gobiiformes > Gobiidae > Neogobius > Neogobius melanostomus. Next base: position 650,504 of record VHKM01000014.1, read on the forward strand.
TACTTCTTTTTAGCGCGCCGTTTTTTGGCCTCTCCAATGGTCGTTTTCCTGGATCCTGTGGTGTCGCTCGACTCCCCCTGGAACGTTTTACTCTGCTTCTTCGGGATTTCTTCAGTGGAGTCGCTGTGCCTCCTCTTGCCTCCCCGCACACGTCCATGTGAAGTAGAGGTACTGGGCTGGACATCCTCTTCATAATTGGGCTGTACGTGACACAGTATTGAAGAACATGTTAATTTATGTAATTTATCCTTACATACACTTACTTGTGTAAGTTAGCTACACAAGTAAGTTGTAGCTAACTTACTTGTTAGCTACAAGTAAGCTAACAAGCTTACTTGTACAAGCAAATACAAGTAAGCTTACAAGCAAGTAAGTCTCAAGCAACTTATTTGCTTGAGAAACCTGTCACAAAGACCATAGCCTTATAGTATAATAGCCCTTGAAATGTAGTTACTTATATTTGCACAGTGTGATAACTTTGCTGAATATTATGGAGCCATATTTGATAGCTTTGGAAAATGATACTTACCTTTCATCTCTGTCTCTGTATTGGCCGCTCTGATGGAGGTTTTCCTGGATCCTGTGGTGTCGCTCGACTCCCCTGGAACGTTTTACTCTGCTTCTTCGGGATTTCTTCAGTGGAGTCGCTGTGCCTCCTCTTGCCTCCCCGCTCACGTCCATGTGAAGTAGAGGTACTGGGCTGGACATCCTCTTCATAATTGGGCTCTAAGTGAAACAGTGATGAAAAACATGTTACGCAGGTAATTCATGTAATTGAGCTTATTATAAAATCAATGACATTTCCTAAAAGGGTCCAATATCATTTATCAAGCTGGTGAGTGGCACCACCTTGTCGAAAAATTATCCTTCCAAGTACAAAAATCTAAAATATGCAACTAAAGCAGCTCTAAAAAGCGTCCTAAATAGATTTAAATTGGCCTAAATTATGTCCAAATTGGATGTAAACCATTTCTAATACAGAAAAAACATGCTCCTGTTCGAGAAACAACGCTTTGAGAAACTTGTCACAAAGACTATAGTCTATGTCCCTTGAAAATATATTTGCTTGTGATTTGCACAGTGTGATAATAATTTTACAATTAATTGATGGCTTTAGAAAATGATACTCACCTTGCTCCTTTTTGGGCTTCTGAAGAGTTTTCCGTGAAGGCAACTTCTTTTTGGCGTGGCGTTTTTTGGCCTGTTTCTTTTTGGCCTGTTTCTTTTTGGCCTGGCGTTTTTTGGCCTGTTTCTTTGTCGGCTTGCTTTGTGACTTTTTACTCTTCTTCTTTGGGATTTCGTCAGTGGAATCGCTTCTCTTCCTCTTACCTTTCCGCACACATCCAACTGAAGTAGAGGTACTGGGCTGGACATCCTCTTCGTTGCTGTCACATGACTCACTACAGGACAGATCATCACCCCCAAATCTATCACTAGGGTCCATGATTGTTTGGTTTTCGAAGTAACTGTTTGGAATCACTTCATATCGACCTATGAGACAGTAATGAATAATGTGTTAGAGTAATGATCGTACATTTTTGTTTTTTTAAGTAAGCTTAAAGGTCCTATATCATGCAAAATCGACTTTTTGGAGTTTTTAGCCATGTTGTTATGCTATTTCCTTATCAAAAACACCCCCAGAGCGGTTTTTGGCTTCATTCACTCAGTTCTAAGTAATCCTCCTGAATCCTGCTCTCTGAGCAGCTGCTCCGCCCTCTCCTGGTAAACCACTGAGCTGTTCAGTTGTGTCGTCACAAAGGAACGGAAGTGCTCTACGTCTGTAATGTAATGCCTTACGGCCTGATTTTTATTTATAAAACAGCTTTTGTTGTTGTTGTTGTTGTTGTAAGAGAGCAATAAAGAAAAGAAATAAAGAAAAGAAAAAAAAAGAAAAAAAAGAAAAAAAACCTCTCCGTCTCCGACCGTCTATGCTGTCCCGGGACAGTAAGCAAACTGGGTGAGTCAATCAAAACGCGTGTTAGCGTGTGTGTTAGCGCGTGTGTTAGCGCGTGTGTTAGCGCGTGTGTTAGCCATTTATGAAACTGTGTTGCACATGTCAACTCCTTATAACTGCATTATGTGAAGTAACTTCACTTTTTGCAGCGATATTTATATTTATAATACTGCAAATGAGGAATGAGCGGAGAGAGGGGCGGAGTTAACTGAATCGAAGCGTCTTGTCTTAGGGAAAATACCCCCCCAAAATGAGTACTCCATAGTGATAGAGGTACAATATATCATATAAATGCCTATACTTTACTTTGGAATGGCTGAAATAGCATGATACAGAACCTTTAACATATAATTACTGATGAGATTTCTAAAATAATCTCTATTTGCACCCACCCCATTGAAACTGTGATGCAGCATCAGTCAGTTTGTTCTGGTAAATACCAAACTTCAAATAATATGATTTCTAAAGACAGAGTTTCCTCCTGTGACAACACAGAGAAAGGGGAGTTGATAATTATTTTCAACCACGATTTTCATTCTGTAGATTTTTAAAGCTAGAGAATAGGGCTTCTATTGACAAGTCCAGCAGTCTAGGGAAAATGTGGATTCCCCTGTCCTGCCAGCGCTGAGTGTACAAAGAAGATGCCACCTTCTTCCCTTTTTTAGGAATATGCTCTGTAAGGAGGAGCCTGATCTGCCATCATGGATTCTCTCTCGACTTATTTGTCAATAATGTAAACAGAGTGAGGAATAGCTTATTTTATTAGCATATTTTAATGGCTAAATTAAAATACATTTCTATGGCAGGATATAGGTCTAAAAAGAGAACGTGAAAAATAAATCTATTGAGAATGAGGAGTCACGTGCCGAGTTGGGGTGATTTGGGGGGGGGGGGGGGCTCTGAGCCTGTGGGCCATGTTGGAAGCCGATTAGGGGCACGTTGTACTGGCAAAACTAACTTTCCTCACATGTGTTTTAGTGTGTTGTCATTACATTGTATTTAGCAAAATGACAAAGTAATAAAGTGCGTGTTTCGTAAACACTACATTGTTACGAGATGTTCAATGTACACAAATGTTTCCAACATGTTTTGACAGGTCAGAGACTTGCGCTCTTTGATGCTGTGTCCATTTCTGTAACATAAAAAACTGTATCCCATTGTTCCTACGTTTTCCATGTCTATCGTGTGAGGTATTGGAGCAGTTTTTAACGCAGCAGTGACTTCCAGACGGTAAAACAGTGCGGAATAGCAAGAACCTCCACTACTACGGCGTTAACAACACACATAAACCATGTGTATTGCCGCCGGACGGCTACCATTATGGCGGCGAGGGGGGGTCGGCGGGAGGGCTCTGTGACGACAACTCCTCATTCTCAATAGAAAGTGGAGCTGCTATTTAAGTCATCAAAGGGATGGCGCAGCGGTTAGCTTCACAACTACGAGGTCCAGGGTTCGATCCCCGGACATGGCCTTTCTGTGTGGAGTTTAAATGTTCTCCCCGTGCCGGTTCACTGGCTCCCCTACCACTATAAACATGTACAATAGGCCAGCATGAATGCAATTGTGTTTGAGAGTGCAAGAGGGGGATGACGGATGGAAATTAGTGTTTACATGCACAAATCTCATGCGTGTTCATTACCATGTGCTGTCCCAACCAAATAAACCAATAAATATGATAAATAATAGCCTCACCATGTGTCAATCCAAGTGTCAATCTATCCCTCAGACGTTGTCTCCAGCCTTCAGAATCGTCGTCTAAAATCCAGGACCCAGGAGGGTAGATTGACAGGAAGACATCCTCAGTTCCTTGTTCAACTTTGAAGCGGACACGGAAAATTTGCGACGCATTCCAGCGCATCTGGCGTGGCTGTGCCCACCATGCAAGATTGGCGAGCGTGTCGGGCTTCCGGATGCGATGAGGTTGTGGCTCCATCTTTACAACACACTACAATGTAACTAAGAAATACTAATTCTTTGCACAAAAATATTACTACAAAAGCCTGAAAACTGCACTAGCTAGTTAATTAACTACTGGCTAAACAATGGTGTTGCTGATTTTTAACTTCCAACTAGCAATTTTAGGTAACAAAAGGCAAACGTCTAGCCAAAACTAAGCTGGCCAAATCAGTGTGTATTCTCACACTCAAATCAGCAGAAGTAAACGTTCCATTGATGAATCCATCACCATATCGCCTGGCAACAGGTCTAGAATAGGTCGGGTTCACGTGACATCACAACATTCTAAAAAGCAGCTGAAAATTCCATGGCAGTCACTATGGTAACAAACTGTGGGTCAAGAACCAGAGGTGAGAGAATGCCATTTCCATTTTAAAAAGTGGGGGAAATAGACTAGTAGTAGTCCTGAATCCCAGTCTCACAGTAGCTTAGTGGTTCTCGCAAGCGTTCCCGAAACTCTCGCCAATCTTGTTTGTGATAAACAACTGATAATGGATAAAAGGTCACAGAGCGCGGACCCAGCCATCTTGCCTGGCTCTGCCAGGGAAGTTAGTCTGGTAACGCAGCAATTGCAGCAGTTTGAATGGGCGGGCCTAACGTGCACAGATTGTCAGTGAAATAAACCAATCAGCAATTATCAGACGTGATGACAGCTGTGCACCAGCAGACGGCTGTAGTCCAATTCAGAAAATATGGCGACAGGTACGAGGCTAAGCCAGGTGAATGACTTTTGTCGATTGTGTGAGAAAAATTTGAGAATTAAAGGTTTAATCACAAGTTCGGTTGCAATTTTTGAACAATGCAAACAAGAAAAGCTTTTTGTCAAAGATGTGCAGACTTGGGACTGCTTTTGAGACGGTGCGAGATGAAGTCGATGCGAGTATGTAGACTGCAGCCCTGGCAGACATACAGCAGTGGCTCAACAACTCATCCTTACTATTAAATAAAAAGAAAACCGTGTCAATGATATTCACAAAAAAATCTATTAAACTGGATCGGTCCAATGTGTTCCTTGGAGACACTGAGCTTGACTTTGTTGAGGAGTTCAAGTATCTCGGGGTCACACTGGATTCAACACTCTCCTTTAAAAAACACATTAAACTCACTGCAAATACAATAAAGTTAAATTTACAGAACTTCAAACAAATCAGGCCCTTTATGACAACAGATTCAGCAAAGATGTTTCTACACTCAATGATATTTTCACACATAGAGAACTGTATTACAACCTGGTCACTTACTGGAGAAACAAATATCAAACCCATAGAAATCCTCTTCAAAATGTCCATAAAAATTCTGGATCAAAAGCCTTGGTCATATCATCACTGCAATATCCTGGAAAAATATAAAATGCTAAATTTTAAAAATTTCATAAATTTTAAAAACTGTTGCCTTGTTTACAAAGCACTTCATGGTCTTGCCCCGCCCCCACTCTCTAACTACATTAAACTTAAAGCAATGAGGGGTCTCCGCACCAGAGCCTGCTCCAGAGGAGATGTGGAGATCCCACACAGAAAAACAACATCTGGACAAACTGTGCTGTCCGTCAGAGGAGGCCAGACTTGGAACAGCCTTCCTACAGACATAAGAGAATGCCCGACTTACAGCTCTTTTAAGAAACAACTTAAACATCACATCAAAGTAAATCAGTCATGCACTCATTTTAACTAAAATGTAATTTGTAAAGTTTTTATATTGTGTTTTGTTCATACATTGTTTTACTTGTGTGACCTGCCTCGGGACTACAGATGTAAATTAGCAGTTTTGCTATAATCTGGCACATTTACAATTTGTGTACAACTTGTATATGATTGTTCATTAATGTGTGTTGTCCCGATCAAATAAATAAATAAATAAATAAAAATAAACCCTGTGCAACTGTCTTAACGCGTCTTGAGCGCGATCTGCCAATATTTAAAAAATGGCAACAAGAGGAATCAAGGATTGACACCGAGAACCAGCAAACGTCAACATCGTCTGCTACCAGTGATAAAACAGAGCTCAACACACCATCAAAAACACCAAGGAGAGTGAAAAAACTTCGCCGTAGTCCTCCAACACAAACCACAAGACGTTGCACAACTCAGGTAAGCTGACCAGTTGGTGAAAATTTGTTTTGCTGAGCTTTGGGATATACAAGGATTATATTTACAGCAAGAGTACAACAGGTGCACATAAACCTGTGCAGTACTGGTAAATATGAACATTTCTACCTTTACTGTCCTCCATGCTTTGATAAAAAAAAACACAAAAAACCCTGCTGATTATGAATGTATAGTGTGCTCCAAATGTTCATTCCTTTCATATTTTTATATAATAGAAAATAATACTTACAATGCAAAACAATTGTAAGAAAAATGTAGAACCATGACATCCACTGTGAGTACAGATATTAATTTGCATGAGATGCTATCCCAAAACTCAGCAAACAATGATTTACACTATAATTTAAATCAATTTAACTCTTTCCTAATGTATTTTCAGTTCTCAATACAGTATCAAAACAAGACTGTTACTGCCACTGTTTCTGCCCCAGTTGAGGCTGGGATAATCCAAAATATAAGCAATAACAACTGGAAAACCACCATCAATGTATTGTCTACGCACAAGGAAATGATGGAACAGATGAAAGCAAAAATGATACAAATCATCAATGAGGAATGCCAGAATATTTGCCATCCATCCATCCATCCATCCATCCATTTTCTTCCACTTGTCCGTTGTCGGGTCGTGGGGGCAGCTGTTGGAGCTGCACCAGCCCCTATGGCTCCTCCTGCAGGTGGTGGGTCCACAGAAGGACGGCCTCATGGTTCTAACCGGGCCTGTTGGTCTCTCATAAGGGGCTTCTGAACCGCTCTTTGTCTGACCCGTCACCTAGGACCTGTTTGCCATGGGAGACCCTACCAGGGGCACCAAGCCCCCGACAACAGAGCTCCCAGGATCATTCGGGTGCTCAAACCCCTCCACCACGTTAAGGTGGCGGTTCCAGGAGGGGCAGAATATTTGCAATGTTCAAAATGGATGCATCCTGTGGAAGTCATCTCCCGATGACTTAAAAAAAATGTCTTTTGCCAACAGACTGCTGGACCTTAAACGTCTCTCTCCTTTCTTGCTGTCAATTTTTGAAAGCATCACCAAAAACTCTGAACCTGCTCTGTGTGCTTCAATGGCAATAGCATTGAGAGCAAGAGAGCCTCGAATGTCTGCCTTTTCCCACTATATAAACAGTATCTTGCTATATGGTGGGGCGAAGAAGGCAGCATTCGGTACACTATCCAAAATGTGCATTACCACTGCACATAAAAATGCTGTTGGTAAGCAAAAGGAGATTGCAAATAAGTGTGGAGAGACATTGCAGCTCCTCAAAGTAAGCAATGAGCTCTTATGTGCTGAGGCTGAGAGGCACTTGGATGGCTTTGATGCTCTACATGTATGGAGGACCTCACATTATCAGGTAAGATGTGTAATGTAGCCTTTTTAATTATAACTATTAATATGTGAAATGTTTGTATAGTTATTCAAAACACATCAGCACAGTACACACAGCATTAAAAAACATTAATAGATAAAACATTTTCTTTCCTCAGAAAACAATACTGACAGCAGCCATGATGACAACTCTGCATCACTACCTTACAGCCAAGAGATGGGTCTTGACACTGAGATGGCTTCTCCAATGACATTATCATGCACACAACAAAGCCCACCACCGTCCTACTCCATCATCTCTGATAACCTGGACTTTTACATGAAGGTCCACCACCAGTCCTCCCTGCACACCAATAAATCGATACACTGGATCAATCACACAGCTGTCGAGGATAGGATACAAATCAACCATCTCTCAGACATTTGTCCATTCATAGACATCACAGAATACGATCTGGGACGCTCACTCCCTGGACATGACACCCAAAACCACATTTGGAGAGAATTTACTGTATTGGGAGTAAGAATTCTAACTCAGTATCTAGAGGCATTTAAATCTTTCACAAAAGTTGTTGTGCGTCATATCCCACATCAATATTCTACAGAGATGTCAGAGCATTCCATTGATATAAGCAATAAAAATCCAAAACGTTAATAAGTACATTCTGTTACACTGGAATAATTTAACATTGTCTTGTATAAATCCTCTTGGCCTCATTTTCAAAAATGAAAACAAAACAACAGAATTGATAGATGTACTAGAACATCTTCAAAAGGAGCAAGTCCTTTTTCATATTTATGGCTACTTTTTCTTCCAGCATTTGGCGTGATTTTGTCAATAAAATAATGTGTGTGCTTTAGGTACGTTCCTAAGGGGCCAGATGGTGTGTCCAGTGTCCTAGTGGGTGGTGATCGATTAACAGAGGCAAACAGCAGAAATGTTCAATGGGCATTTTCGGATGGTGCCAGCAAAGAAGATCGTCTTGAGGGACTAGTCTTTATGTTTATTTTATTATTTTTATTTTATTAGTTTATTTAACAGGGACAGTACACATTAATGAACATTTCTGTAAATGTGTCAGTATTAGCTGCAAAGCTAGTTTTCAACTGTTGTCCCTGGGCAAGGTGTATAATGCCAACAACAATTATAAAACATAAAACAATTTAAAAGTTGAGGCTACATACTTACATAACAAATGTTGATACAATTCATACATTAATAACATCTGAATGTTCGTTCTGTGACTTGCACAATAGAATGGAGATTTTAGTGCAAGGGCAGGTCATACAGTTCAAACAAACATTATAAGGATAAATATGTACAATTATTATTTACAAAGCAACATCTGTGCAGAGGATCCTGACACTTGGCTCAGTCCTGCACCAGGAGGTCTAATGAGCACATCGTTGATTGGATTCCAACCAGTTTTTTAATTGAGTCCTAAATGTGTTAAACGTTTCTCTTATAGTGAGAGGGATGCTGTTCCAGATGTTACAGCCCCTGACTGAAAGAACAGTCTGGCCAAAGGTGGTATGTCTGAAGGCCCTTCACAGTCTCCTCTAACCATAGACCGAGTGGCTCTGCCAGAAGAGGATTTCAATTTTACAAATTCCCTTAATGGCGGTGGTGCAAGTTCATTGAGTATTTTGTAAACCATACAAGCAAATTTAAAGTATTTAAAATGTTCGAAGTTTAGAAGGTTGTACGTCTCAAGAATGCGGCAGTGGTGGTACGAAACAGGTTTTCTAGCAAAAACTTTTAAAGCTTTTTCATATAAGGATTCTATTTGTCTAAAAGTGGTTTCGTTTGTAAGAGACCAGTTTGTAAAACAATATTCGATGTGTGAGAAAACCATAGCATGCAGAAACATCCTAGCTGCCTGAAGTGTCATTGATGAGCGAATATATCTGAAGTTATGAAGACTAAATTTAATAGTTTTACAACTTTTTGTGACGTGACTTTTGAACGTGAGAGTAGAGTCAAGAACTACTCCAAGGTATTTAAACTCTTGTACCAGTTCAAGCTCCACATCTCTGAGAAATACATGTGAATTAGTAGTTTTTTTGTTTTGTTTGGAAAACATCATACATAGTCTTTTTAGTGTTTAAAAGGAGACATGATTTTGAGAGCCAATTTTGGACTTGGGCCATTTCAGAAGTAAGAATACTGGCATGCTATTAGACACCTACTTGAAGTAAGTGGTGTGAAATGTTTTGTTTCATGAATGTCAGGGCTCCAGACTAAGTTCTATTCTACTCACACTCTGTTGATCTATCTAGATACACTACAAGATCTTCTACAAAAGGACCTCCGCAAAAGACCATGGCACGCTATTTGCCAACATGAACATGCTGAAGTAAGTCTTGTATTATAATGCTAATCAATACACCAATATTGTTGAAGATACTTTTTTCAAAAGTATCTTCTGCCACATGTATGTTCTGTCACAATGAACTTTGGCAAGGAAGGCCTTCATTTGTATTGTCTCCATTATTTCAAGAACACTAGGCAAGGGTGAAATACCTCAAAATGTATGTTTAATATTTTTGTTCTGTGCTACAGATTAAGGATGACACGGGAGTGATTTCACACTCCTGTCCCGTCCCACTCCCCAAAAAAAATCCTGTCCCATCCCAATCCCGGTGTGATGTGCAAAAAAAAATCTTGTCCCGTCCCGACAGAATCAATCCCACTCCCGTCCCAATCCTGCATGTTTTACAACGTTTTTTTAGATGCACATCAGGCCGATAAAAGCCACATGTTGTGACTGAAATAACCAGGGTCACAACCTGGGCTACATTATTAGTCTAACCACCAGCACTATTTAAATAAAGTCGTTTAGGAAGTTTCAGTTTTATTTCACAGGGGCAGTGGAACATGACACCTCCCCTTTAAGATCGCTGTCCCTTTAAGATCCCCAGCCAAAGAAGGATCGCACACAGCTTTTATCACACACGAAAACTATGGCTGTGAAGTTCACTTTTTTACTTTAACGTTCGCCTAATGCCACTGTGTTCAGCACCAACACATCTCCCTCTGTCCGCTCTGACAGCGGCTCCAGCCACACACGCAGCCGCGCCGAGGTAGAGAGAGGGGGAGAGAGAGCGCCGTGTTTGGGCCGACAAGGGAGGGTGCATTGTTGCGGCACATGGACAGAAGGCAGGAGGAAGAGAAGAAAGTTAGCGCTCATTTGTATATTTAATCATTTCTTTCCGTGTTTTGTGTCTCATGAAATAACAGCAGCATGTCACTGCATTATCTGCCGCTTTCTGCCGCTTTGATGCGATATACTCCCGCCCACTCCCGGTGTTTTTTTCCCGGTCCCGTCCCAATCACGGGATCAATAGTGAAATTCACTCCCATCCCGTGGGAATCCCGACAAATTGTCATCCTCTACTACAGATGTTCCAAGCGAAACAGGGTCCTAGTGCATGCTATAATGCATACAAAGACTTCCTGAAGAAAGACACCGCTGCACTTTTTGTAGCTGCAGCGATAGAACACTTTGGTCTCAAAGATGTAAATGGTAAAGTAATGTTTGTATATTTTTCTGTCTGCTTTCAAATATTGATTCTTATTGATGACATCTAAAAGATGTCTAAAGAAATTCAGACAGGCACACCAGAACAGGAAAGGGATTGGTTACAACAGAAAACCTCTGAAGTTGTTGACATGTTTATCATGCTGGGTGATCTGAAGGACATAAGTGGAAAAATTGAAAAAGGTGATGCAGTACAAACATGCAGGTTTCCCTGTGGGCAAGAAGGATGTGGTAGAGGGTTCGTTCATGAAGAGGCAAGAGACAATCATGAGCGAAAGAAGCATAATCTCCAGTCACCTACTGTACCCCGCCCAGTCGCAGACCATTTGGTAGACCAGGATTACATAAAGAATCACTGTGAAGCTAGACTTGAAATGGGTTTCTTCATCCTCAATATGTTGGATGCAGTAAAAGAAGGCGATGGGGAGCGTCTCCTGCGATGTTACAAAGCCTCTACTGAAGAAGAGCAATTTGGACTGTAATGATTTTAACAATTTTAGACCGGTATCCAACTTACCATTTTTAAGCAAAATCTTAGAAAAACTTGTCTTCATCCAACTTAATGATTTTATTACTGCAGATAACGTCCTTGAGAAATTCCAGTCTGGCTTTAGGGTAAACCACAGCACCGAGACGGCCCTTTTAAAGATTTTAAATGATCTTAGATTAAATTATGACTCACAGAAGGTCACAGTGTTGGTTCTACTGGATCTGAGCGCTGCCTTTGATACAGTCGACCACACTATTCTTTTAACTCGTTTAAAACACATCGGCCTCTCTGGTGCTGTCCACAAATGGTTTACATCCTACCTCACAGACAGGACATTCATGGTGAGTGTGGATACCTGCTCCTCTAAGGTCCATAAAATTACTTGTGGGTGCCCCAGGGTTGATTTTAGGCCCAGTGCTTTTTAACCTGTATATGCTCCCTCTTGGTGATGTCATCAGGAGACATGGAGTCAACTTTCATAGTTATGCTGATGATACACAGTTGTACATCTCCATGTCTCCTGATGACACCAGGCCAATGGATGCACTTTTTAACTGCATTTTAGATATCAAATCCTGGATGGCAGAAAACATTCTCCAGCTTAACCAGGACAAAACTGAAGTTTTAGTCATCGGTCCTGAGGCCCAGAGAGAGAAACTTTTACCCAAACTACAGTCATTGTCTTTTAATCCTTCTCACAGGTGAAGAACCTGGGTGTGATTTTTGACTCTGAGCTGACTTTAATTCCACACATTAAGAATATCACAAAAATAGGTTTTTACCATCTAAAGAACATAGCCAGAGTCCTCTCTCGGGCCAACAAGGAGACGCTGATGCATGCTTTTATCACCAGTCGTATCGACTACTGTAATGCCTGCTTCTGGTCTTCCCAAAAAGAGTATCTCAGGTTTACAACTTTTACAAAATTCAGCAGCTCGTGTCCTGACAAAGACCAGGAGGCGGGACCACATTACACCGGTTTTAGAGTCGCTGCATTGGCTCCCCGTGTGTTTCAGGATCGATTTTTCTTCTAATGGTTTTTAAATGTCTTAATGGTCTTGGTCCTTCTTATCTTTCAGAACTGCTTTTACCTTATGAGCCTTCACGGCCCCTTCGCTCCTCTGGCAGGGTCTCCTAGTTATTCCTAAAGTCAACAAAAGACTCATGGCGAAGCGTCTTTCCAATATTATGGCCCTCGCCTCTGGAACGACCTGAGGAGGAGCTCAGGACCGCAGAGAACGTTCATGTCTTTAAGAGCAGGCTCAAGACACACCTTTTTAGCTTAGCTTTTACTGACATCTATTTATTTAGTCCTAATGATATATTGTATGTGTATAAATATATATATATATATATATATATATATATATATATATACATACAAGCCTATGGACACAGCCAATATGCGTACAGCACCTTACTGCTGACAGTGCAGGTTAACGCCACCTTGTCTCCCAAGATGGCTCATAGTGTGATGTGGAACCGCTTCTGGAACAGTAGAGGGGGATCGGAGTGCTCAAAGAAATGATGGACTGCACAGACAAGGAGCTTGCAGTTAAAAAACCAAGTGGCCTACACCATACCCCTGCAGATCTCACTGATGTGATGTCTCTCGTTTCAGTTTTTAAGGACACAGAAGTCTTTAAACACTATCCACACAGACAGTTCAAAACGTTCCCTGCCTTCAGCAAAAACGTGCTGGCTAAGTTAAAATACAGTGACTTGTGTCAATGGATGAGGGGAAAATTATGGGATTGGAGAACGAAAGGTCCATCCATCCATTTTCTTCCGCTTTATCCGGGGCCAGGTCGCGGAGGCAGCAGTCTCAGCAGAGATGCCCAGACTTCCTGATCCACGCACACCTCCTCCAGCTGTTCTGGGGGACCCCGAGGCGACACCAGGCCAGCTCGGACACATAGTCCCACCAGCGTGTCCTGGGCCTTCCACGAGGCCTCCTCCCAATAGGACATGCCTGGAACACCTCCCGAGGGAGGTGACCAGGAGGCATCCGAAACAGATGCCCTAGCCACCTCAGCTGGCTCCTTTTGACGTGAAGGAGCAGCGACTCTACACCGAGCTCCTCCCGGGTAACTGAGCTCCTCACCCGATCTCGGTGGGTGCGCCCAGCCACCCTGCGAAGGAAACTCATTTCAGCCGCTTGTATCCACGATCTTGTCCTTTCGGTCATTACCCAGATCTCATGACCATAGGTGAGGGTGGGAACGTAGATCGATCGTAAATCGAGAGCTTTGCCCCCTGACTCAGCTCCCTCTTCACCACAACAGTCCGATACAGCGACCACATCACTGCTGACGCTGCACCGATCCGTCTATCCATCTCACGCTCCATCCGTCCCTCACTCGTGAACAAGACCCCGAGATACTTGAACTCCTCCACTTGAGGCAAGGACTCTCCACTGACATGAAGGGGGAAGCCCCTTTTTCCGGTGGAGAACCATGGCCTCAGATTTGGAGGTGCTGATCCTCAACCGGCCGCTTCACACTCGGCTGCAAACCGCCCCAGAGCAGCTGAGGTCCTGATTTGATGAAGCCAACAGAACAACATCATCTGCAAACAGCAGAGATGAGATCCTGAGGTTCCCAAACCGGACACCCTCCGGCCCTGGCTGCGCCTAGAAATTCTGTCCATAAAGGTAATGAACAGAACCGGTGACAAGGGCAGCCCTGGCGGAGACCAACACGCACCAGGAACAGGTCTGACTTACTGCCGGCAATGCGAACCAAGCTCCTGCTGCGGTCATACAGGGAACGGACAGCCCTTAGCAGAGGGCCCCAGACCCCATACTCCCGGAGCACCCCCCACAGGCACCACGAGGGACACGGTCGAACGCTTTCTCCAGATCCACAAGCACATGTGGACTGGTTGGGCGAACTCCCACAAACCCTTGAGCACCCGATGAAGGGTATAGAGCTGGTCCAGTGTGCCGAACGAAAGGTACTACAGTGAATACTACAAGACTGTATTAATTTATATTTGCCATAGAAGATATTGTTATACCTGTAAAGTGTTGCACTATAACAGAGTGAATTGAAAGTTTACATTTGGCTAAGCACTTTTGAATCTAACTTTACATATTTTTTATTTAGTTCCACTGTTTTTACTCTTCACTTTTCATTGTCATGTTATACAAGTATTGGTGTTCCTAATAAATAAGCAAGAGTAACAAAGTGCACAGAACTGTTATTGTATCCATAATTATTAAAAGAAAACTTACTTTGTTTCTAACTGCTAACACACAAGGGAAAACAGGAGAAAACCAATTGATCTTAAATATTTTAATGCTTCAGCAATAGCAGTACAAAGAGGTAGTTATGAAATAATCCTTAATCTGAACATTGTAGTGGTAAATTCACGTTACCAACCAGTTTCATTACCAACATTGTAGTGGGGAATCACTTTTAAAATGAACATTGCAGTGGAGAAACCCCTTTAATCTGAACATTGTAGTGGAGAAACGCCAGACTCTGAAGTGGCATCTGAGGAGGTCTCCTCACTTTCCATGTCATCAAAATAGCCAGTGTAATTTATATCAGGAAGTGAGACGCTTAGTGGTGTTGCAGGCACTGGACATTCATCAAAATCTTCAAATAGTTTGTTTGACATCTCAAAGAACCTCTGCGGCGGGTCTGCGGCTCCAAAATAAGCACGTCACACGCACGTCACACGCGCGCTCTCCGTGCATTTTCTTGCGTTTTGTGCACGTAGACCGGCCGTAGAAGCTCGGCCGGTTGTGACCATAGCTTAATGTAACACTGACTGCAAAAAATAGCTACCTGTCTGTCCTAAAGAAAATTGAAGAGGACATTAGTAGGTGGACGCACTTGCCAGCTTCGGTCCCAGCCCGAATAGCAGCTGTTAAAATGAATATATTACCTAGAATACATTTTGTAAGCTCCATGATTCCTCTGCCGCCTCCTACTGGTTTTGGCAAAAACTTGACTCTTTGCTTCGTAAATATATTTGGAATGGCAAGCACCCTGCTATTAAAGCAGTACTAAGTAACGTGTTTACCTTAATAAATCCTTTCCGTAGTCCCTTGGGGGTAAACAAGTGTTAATGGGATGATTGGAGGGTCTTTCATCTCCCCCTGGTGTCTCTGGCCAGAAAACCATGCTTGCAACTTAACTGCCACCGGGGTGGAGCAACCAATACACACTAATAGAATCACAGAGAAGAAGCTAACAGGCAAAGCTAACTGTGGGATAGCGCCACTTTAAACAGTATTTACAGCCAAGTTTGAGTGAAAAAAATATTCCCATTGTATAACTGGATGTACAACACCCCTCTGTCCCTTCACCTTTTCTGTCAGCGTAGTATTTACTCTCCAAGACATTTAATAAGTTAAACAATCGTAACTTGCTAAGACACCTGCAGTTGCGATTATGGCCTCTAGGGGCAAGAGTTACTTAGTACGGCTTTAAGTGGTCAGTGTTGCAGATGAAAAGGTCTAATGGTGGATGTGCGTGTCCCAATTTTATCAACTCTATCATTGGGCTTTCTTGCTGAGGAGTTTGTCCTATTGGTTAAATGATAACAAGAAATCAGCATGGAAATCCATTGAAAGTAATCTTATTGAGCCACTACAGCTGAGAGACTTCCTTTTTCTAGGATTGCCAACTAAGAAATGTAATTTGCGGTATGGTCCAATTCTGTCATATATGTTGGTTGTATTTAGAGCAGTGGAAAGATATCTAAAACACAAACAAAAGTGGCATAAATCATCACCATTGTGGTACAACAGTAATTTCCTCTCAGGGGGAAAGCCATTACAAATAAAGAGTGGAATAACAAAGGTATTAGAGTATTACAAGACATTAATGGGGAAGAATCTATCCTTAGTTTTCAAGAGTTGGTATCAAATTATAACATTGACAAACACTCTTTATTTTTCTATTTTAGAATAAGATCTGCATGTAAAGCCTATGGAGTCCCCTGGGGATCAGAACTACGTGATCAGCCCATTTCTGAATTGTTACGGAATGCCCCTAAAAGGATAGTGTCATATATTTACGATCAACTATTGAATCATAATGTGGTGCCCTCAGTGGGAATGAAAGCTTGGGAACAAGAAATTTCAAATGACACTTTTGTTCCTGACTGGGAGTTAATTTGGCATAATACTGGGAAAGCCTCAAAGAACCCTAATCACCGTTATATCCATTTGAAATATTGCCATAGGGCATACCTAACCCCAGTTGTGAGGCATAGAATGGGATGGCACCTGATCCTTACTGCTCATTTTGTCTCCCGGGGACCATAGGCTCCTTCATTCACGTTGTATGGGAATGTCCAGGAGTTCAGGAGCTCTGGAGTAAAGTAGTGAGCTGCCTCAGTACACTAACAGAGGTTGCTCTACAATGGAGCCCACTATACACCTTTTGAATGATAACTCAAATATAAGACGAACGGGAAGATCATGTAAAATCTGGCTTGCAGGCCTCACAGCAGCCAAAAAGATCATAGCGCAAAGGTGGAAAACTAATGATGTGTCATTCACTCACTGACTTCATTGTTATATGGACATTGCTTATATGGAACTGTCTTCAGCAAGGATCAACAATATATCATTCAATACAATTGATTTATGGACACAACTGATTGAAAATCTAAAAGAATTGCTCCTTTGACATACTGTATGTTGTGATAGCATCATTGTGCATGGAATATCTGGTTGGGGGTGGGGAGGGGGGATTGTTAACTTTAAAAGAGAACGGAACTTGACTGAACCCTGTGAGAGGTCTGTACTACATGTTCTCGTCAATAAAAATGTAATGATAAAAAAAGAAAAGCAAGGTATGGATTTTCTAAAGTCACCAATGAGGGCTCAGTACAGTGTCTATACAACCGTCCGACGGCTACAAACTCTTTTTGCTATTTTGCCGTCTCCTTATGACACCCCGCCATTCTGACATGGAGTTTACAAACTAACCCTAACCTTACCTTAGCCCTAACCTTAAGGATAGTGGAGTTTATAAACTAACCTTACCTTAGCCCTAACCTTAAAGCGGCTGTGTGGAGTTTAGCAGTTTTGTACTCGCAATTGCCCCCTCAGGCCAAACGTGTAACTGCAGCCTCGATGATAAGCTCGTGCATGAGACGCTCAGGCTTTACGAGCACCAGAAATAACAGTCCCGTCCTGGTCAATTTACAGATCTGCAGGCGTGACTTCAACTGAGGTAAGAAACGTTACTGTTTTGTAAAATAATTAGACCAAATCAGTTTGAGTGAATGTTTTCCAAGATAAAATACTTGAGCAAATGCAGCAAAGTGAATCGAGTGAAGAAATAATACAGATAAACGAATAATTGACGTTTGAAGGAGGAAAAAAAACAACCCTTGTATACTTTGTATGCATAAACGCAGGCCTAATTGAAATAATAAAATAATTCCACTGGTAGAAATGCTACTAGGAAAAGACAAAATTGTCTCTTCAATTCCCTGGGCCCAAAGTTAGCGTAGCTAACTCGTAAACTATATTGTAAACGGCACATGTTCACTTTGTGTAGTCGTTTCACTGCTTATAAATCCGTGAACAGTGATGCTTATTTTGCGGCCAAGAAAAGCTAACATTAGCAACATTATATCCAGGAAGGGGAGTTGCCCGTCTTCAAATGTTCCGAGTGCTAAACCCAAAAAAATGTATAAATTTTAGAAAAAATGTAAAGGGTAGCACATCGATGTAATTCATATATCCAGACAGAGGTACTCACATAGTTTTTTATTTTTTATTTTTAACCAAATAAAAAACTATGTGAGTACCTCTGTCTGGATATATGAATTACATCGATTAGCAACATTATGTTTGCCATTGTAAATACAGCACCATTACCACTGTTACTACGCAAATGTTTTGTAGGTACAGCACAATTACTGTTATTACTGACACTACTAGTCTGCTACTAATACTACACAACTTCTCTGTAGGTATAAAACTATTTTGGTAACTTCCAAATATGATTATTTTATGGCTTGTTTCAGTGAAGTTTGTACAACATGCACGGACAGTCGGACACCGTTGTTTTGAAGCATCAACAACACTTTTCCTCCATGTATTTAGTCATAATTTCTTACCTTTCAAGTAAAAATAAGCTGCGGGTCTTTTGACAGATTCTCTCAACATTTTCCGATGTTTACTCTGGTTCTTTGTCTACGCCGATCAGACTCGACTTTCGCCTTTTTTGTCACACTCGAATAAACTCTTGTTTCTTTTGTTATTTGGGGTCTGGGCTGGAGTTTCGATGGTGCTTGAAGCCGGTCTCCTCTTATTCTCCGCTAAATCCATCCTTCTGAAGTTACCACTCGCTCGGCAGCGTCAGTATAGAGGAGATACAGCTAACGCTACAGCTAACGCTACAGCTAACGCTACAGCTGAGCGTGAACACGCATTACGCATTACGCTGTTTGCTTGTTCGACCCGAGCATAAACTATTTAAGTGACTTTACAGGCATATAGAGGCAATCGCGGTGAAAAGGCCAGGGCTCATTCTACTCACCAGGGCATTGCTGGAGCATGTATGAGGAAGACATTTTACATTTGTATACATTTATTTGTGGTTAAACTTATGTATAGTCCCTTTAAGGATAGTGGAGTTTACAAACTAACCTTACTTTAGCCCCAACCTTAAAGGTGCGTTCAGACCAAACGTGCGTCCACGCCCCGTCCGCCTCTAGTTGGACGCCAAACATTGCCGGTTCACACTCGCGAGAAACGCCTGTTTGTGGCGCGTGAAGTTTTGCAAGCGTCATAATTAGGAGGGGTGTCATACAACTCAGGCCGAGCGCAAACCGCCATGATCAACTTGTCCAATGGAGGGGGTGTCGGAACTTTAATCCAAACCATTTTCCTAACCTTAACCTTCATTTTTTCCTGTTTCTAAACGTAACCCAGATAGCAAAAGGACATTGTTTCAACATTGAAATAGTGTTATGGCCTGTGATTGAATAGATGTTGAAAAATGACATTGAACTGCGATTGAAAGCACTCGATATGAGAGATGTTGAACACAACGTTGATTTCTGAATGTTTTTTAAACATGGATTCAACATTGATTAAACTGTTGAAATAAACCTATATTCAACCTTTTTAAAATGATATGTTGATTATTAGAGTTACTTACCGCGTCACCACATAAATTAGCCTCTAAACAGCATTCACCGCGGTCATCATGTTGAGTCATTTCCACAGGCATAACCTGTCCAAACTATGAATCTGAGGCATACAATCCACTTCCTCCTGTTTGTGTACATTATGCATCCATATAGCACTCAGAATCACCACTTTATCAAAGTTTATCCCGGTATTTACATTACAAAACTTTACAGCGCATGCCCCATTTAAATTGTTATTTTGGTGCCTTTAGCGTGACAGTGCCTCCTGCAGTCCTAAGACAGATATTACAGCCTAATACTGCATTTACTTGACAGAGTCTAAAACATTTTCAGCCTTTGCTTCCATAGATATAGTATAACCCATAACCAGTGCCTCCGTGAAGAATGTGCAGTAAATTAAATCAAACTAACAAAAAGCATTTGGAGCAGAAGAGCATGAGACATGGAGGAAAGGCAGGCGATTGAGTTTGTGACCAAATACCAGAAAAAAATGGTACACTCATTACTTAATATTTATTTATGTATGAGATGTATAAAACAGTGATCTCCACAACATTGAGTAAAGAATGCTTTGTTTCATAAAAGTACAATTGACAGGACCATCATACTGAAGGCTATATTCAGGTAATTGTAGCGTGTATAAAATGTTTGTAAATCAGTTACAATCAATATTCAGTCATAAATTTTAATTGAAAATAATAACTTTATTCCTTTCGCAGCTATAAAAAATGTTTTAATAGTAATAATTATAACATAAAAATCTAAAATCCAAGGGTTTAGACACAAAAGTGCAAATTACAGTTGATAAAATGGCAAAATATGGACAGTGGGCAAAATTATTAGAATGCCGAAAAAGTTTGTGTTTAGTTCCACTGGCAACAGCATCAGGAGATGATGGGAGACGGTCGAGCAGATGAAGATGTTGATTACCTTTTGACAGTTTCTTTGGTTCCTGGGAGCCTCTGTTTGCTCTTTCTGAACCAGGTCAGCACCTTCATACTAAAGTAATGATTCACCCATTAAACCGTCAGATAAGTTATAGTCATGACTAAAGGCAAATGTATTATTGTATTAGTGTAGAACAGTTCATTCACAAGGCAAGTCAAAGTGCTTCACAATCCTACAGTTAGCCTACATAAAATTACCAACTGACGCCAGTGGAGAATCCAGCGACTTTCTGACGATCTCTAATGCTTTACAAAAGACCGCGTGTTGTGTTTTCGTTGTGCGCGATGGAGTTTACTTCACTAAAACAGTTTCCCCCGGTCTGATCCTCTGCCCTTCTCCCACTCAGAGCGGAGCAGCAGCTGCACCATGTAGCTCCGCCCCTTTCCCCTTGAGTCTCCATGGAGACGGATGTCAATCATAGCAGAGGCATAAGGATAAAACTAAAGCACTTTTGAAAACTCCGTGGCTTATTAAGAAGTTTTAAATTTGAGAGCAGACAAGGACTATTTAAACCAGAAATGAAAGATCAGGAGACCTTTTTAAGTTTATTTCCAATTGGCCTGATGAAGGTCTCAGGCCTGAAACGTTGACCTAACCCTAATAAACTTACCCCCGGCTCACATTAAATCCGGTTAAGGTCCGGTGCGGCGTCCGCGAACTTAGAAAGTCATTAAAACTAATGTTGCACACTCACACTGCTCCGCGAAGTCCGGGTCCGGCTACCGAGGCCATCCGGCGGCAACGGAAAGAATCCGCAAGAAGCCTATTTTTGCCGGACACCGGAGCCCCAACGGATCAAGCTGACGGAAAACACGAGCCAAACAGGAAGTCAGGTCTCGTGAGGAAAGAAGATCCGGTGTATTTCAAAATAAAATCTGTCCGCTCACTACTTATTTGGTCTCATTTACCGCCTGTACACGCTTGTAACGTCGGAAATACGGCCTTTGTTTACAAAAACTACCTATATATGGGGCTTTTTATCACATAAACTCGCAAGAGCGAAACTCACGTGCACTTTTGTTCTCGCGAGGGACGTTTCTGTGCCTTGCGCAGCATCTGGCGCCGGAGCTAGCGGAGGATCACAATATCCTGACAATGTCTCCTGATGACATCACCAAGAAGGAGCCTATACAGGTTAAAAAGCACTGGCCCTAAAATCAAACCCTGGGGCACACCACATGTACTTTTATGGACCTTAGAGGAGCAGGTATCCACACTTACCATGAATGTCCTGTCTGTGAGGTAGGATGTAAACCATTTGTGGACAGCACCAGAGAGGCCGATGTGTTTTAAACGAGTTAAAAGAATAGTGTGGTCGACTGTATCAAAGGCAGCGCTCAGATCCAGTAGAACCAACACTGTGACCTTCTGTGAGTCATAATTTAATCTAAGATCATTTAAAATCTTTAAAAGGGCCGTCTCGGTGCTGTGGTTTACCCTAAAGCCAGACTGGAATTTCTCAAGGACGTTATCTGCAGTAATAAAATCATTAAGTTGGATGAAGACAAGTTTTCTAAGATTTTGCTTAAGAATGGTAAGTTGGATACCGGTCTAAAATTGTTAAAATCATTAAAATCTAAATTGCTCTTCTTCAGTAGAGGCCTCACCACCGCCCCCTTAAAGGCAGCAGGGAAGACCCCCGTCTGAAGAGAGCAATTCATCATGTTTAAAAGTTCATCTCCATGTCTCCTGATGACACCAGGCCAATGGATGCACTTTTTAACTGCATTTTAGATATCA
The DNA here is from genome assembly GCA_007210695.1 of Neogobius melanostomus. Lineage (NCBI taxonomy): Eukaryota > Metazoa > Chordata > Actinopteri > Gobiiformes > Gobiidae > Neogobius > Neogobius melanostomus. The sequence continues at coordinate 672,693 of VHKM01000014.1, forward strand.
AATCCTGGATGGCAGAAAACTTTCTCCAGCTTAACCAGGACAAAACTGAAGTTTTAGTCATCGGTCCTGAGGCCCAGAGAGAGAAACTTTACCCAAACTACAGTCACTGTCTTTTAATCCTTCCTCACAGGTGAAGAACCTGGGTGTGATTTTTGACTCTGCTGACTTTTATTCCACACATTAAGAATATCACAAAATAGGTTTTTACCATCTAAAGAACATAGCCAGAGTCCGCACCATTCTCTCTCGGGCCAACACGGAGACGCTGATGCATGCTTTTATCACCAGTCGTATCGACTACTGCAATGCCCTGCTCTCTGGTCTTCCCAAAAGAGTATCTCAGGTTTACAACTTTTACAAATTCAGCAGCTCGTGTCCTGACGAAGACCAGGAGGCGGGGCCACATTACACCGGTTTTAGAGTCGCTGCATTGGCTCCCCGTGTGTTTCAGGATCGATTTTAAAGTTCTTCTAACGGTTTTTAAATGTCTTAATGGTCTTGGTCCTTCTTATCTTCAGAATTACTTTTACCTTATGAACCTTCACGGCCCCTTCGCTCCTCTGGCAGGGGTCTCCTAGTTATTCCTAAAGTCAACAGAAAGACTCACGGCGAGGCGTTTTTATTATTATTATGGCCCTCGCCTCTGGAACGACCTGAGGAGGAGCCCAGGACCGCAGAGAAGGTTAATGTCTTTAAGAGCAGGCTCAAGACCCACCTTTTTAGCTTAGCTTTTAGCTGACATCTATTCATCTAGTCCTAATGATATATTGTATGTGTGTGGATGTGTATGTGTGTATGAATGTGTATATATAGACATGGAGTCAACTTTCATAGTTACGCTGATGATACACAGTTGTACAGGCCGATGTGTTCGGCCTGTACAGGCCGATGTGTTTTAAACGAGTTAAAAGAATAGTGTGGTCGACTGTATCAAAGGCAGCGCTCAGATCCAGTAGAACCAACACTGTGACCTTCTGTGAGTCATAATTTAATCTAAGATCATTTAAAATCTTTAAAAGGGCCGTCTCGGTGCTGTGGTTTACCCTAAAGCCAGACTGGAATTTCTCAAGGACGTTATCTGCAGTAATAAAATCATTAAGTTGGATGAAGACAAGTTTTTCTAAGATTTTGCTTAAGAATGGTAAGTTGGATACCGGTCTAAAATTGTTAAAATCATTAAAATCCAAATTGCTCTTCTTCAGTAGAGGCCTCACCACCGCCCCCTTAAAGGCAGCAGGGAAGACCCCCGTCTGAAGAGAGCAATTCATCATGTTTAAAAGTTCATCTTAAAGGATCCATAGAATGTTTTAAAAACGGGGTTGGGACCGGGTCTAAAAGACATGTGGTGGGCCTCACTGAGGAGAAAACTTTATCAAGCATCTCAGCATTAACCAGGACAAACTGTGCAGTGTTTCTTTTGGAACAAGTAGACAACCAGATGTATTTAAAACCGTGTTACTTTTTCTTTTCTAACATTTTCTATTGTTGAGAATAGGACTTTTGGGTTATTTTTGTGGTTGGTGATTATTGTGGAAAAGAATTTATTTCTTGCATTTCTTATTGCTGTATTGTAGGTATTTTGTTGAGCACGGAATATTTGAAAATGTATTGTTATTTTGAATTTCCTCCATCTCCTCTCGGCCTTCCTGCAATTTCTCTTGAGTTGCTTTAGTTCCTCGTTTCTCCGGGGGGGGGAGGGGTTTGGGATTCATCTTTTTAAGTTTGAATGGTGCAACTGCATCGAGGGCGATGAGTAGTTTACGGTTAAAATTGTCAACATAAAATCACAGTTAGCAGGTAAAATCACAGGAGGAATTTGTTGTAAAGCATCAATACATTTTGCAGCCACTTCAGGGTCAAATTTCATTTCCTCACAGTTTTTGGAGGATTCTCGCTGGATAAAACCGGTGACATTAAATGGATACTTCGGGATTTTTGACATTGGGCCTCATTTCCTAGTTATCCAGAGTGTTGTTGATGTCTGGAGATATTTTTTTCTTAAATTCATGCAGTTCTTATATTTGAAGAGTCTAGTTGCGCTAGCCTAGAGCAAGGCTAAAGCATTTCTATGGTAAACGCTAGGCTCTGGCGCACTCCACAGTGCACCTGAGGTAAATCACTTATAACGCCAGACTAACCATATAAATGTCTGTGTCGATAGGTAGATAGATAACTTATATTTGAGCGGCATCAGCTTCGTGGCTGTAAGCTAAGGCAGCGGCGGAGTGATCTGCGAGAAAATAGTCCCTCAAAATGCGGTAATTCATGTGATACAAGGTCAGTTTTATTAAAAAAAATATTCTATTAACACATAACACCAGACTAACCATATAAATGTCTATTTGATTTACCTCAGGTGCACTGTGGAGTGAGTCCAAGCCCCGGGCTTCCAATATGGCCGCCCGTTGATTTCAATGGTTTGTGCTCATTGGCGCAGCGAGCCAGAAAAAATTCTTACTTCCGCGTTAGTTCCGGGTCCATGGGGCCCAGAGAATTTTTTAACGGCTACTATATACTTGCATAATTTATATTATTCATTGTTATGGCCATATTAGTGTCCTTAATCATTTCAGATAAAAAACACAAAGAAACGCGGATGTTTATTGACCATCCCCATGATTCTCAGCGCGACGGGAACGAGCACCGCTCCGAGCGCTCAGCGCAGCAGAGTCGCGGCAGGTCTAGATCGCTCAGCCTAGTCATTGATGCAATACAAGTTATTCACTTTTGGAACTGTTTTCCAACGTTTAATTACAAAGTTAATTATACTTCTACAATTGACCACATGTCATGTAAATTGACAGAGCGACGAGAGCGAGCAGAGAATCAGCCAGGGCAGCTGCCGTGAGCGGAGCAGCAGACCCAGGGCGCCAAGTAGCCTACTGCCCTACGCATGGATGTATTTAAAGATCTGTACCGTTTTCCAACGTTTAAAAGATACATTCAACTTCTATTATTCAGCATAATGACAAAATCAATGTTAATTTATACCTTTGTAAGTTTTGAAACACCGTAATTTTGTACAACGCAGGATTTGATCCATTTAACTTTTTGAATACAAACGTGAATGAACGAGACCCATTTTTAGACGTGGTGTGTAAATGAAATCCTACAATACAATTACCATACAGTTTTACCTTTGGTTATTCAGTTGTATTTAAACGTAATATTTATGGTTGTTTGGGCATATTGACTTTTCTTTTAGATACTATCATTAAAAATGTCATGTCATATATAGCTGTTATTATAATGCTTCCTTATAGCTGAATTTGCATGGACACACTGAAATGTTATCTTGTACTTTGTCATCTTAACAAACAATAGTGTGTAGATAGACATTTGCATTTTTATGGATGGAACATGAGAACAAAAATCGCATTGCAATGCGTATATTCATAATTATCAACAATGGCAAAGTGATAAATACCATCCTCTAATTATTAGGCTGACAAGATCCATTATAATACATTACATTGTATTTCACAACATTTGCAGACTAGCAATTTATCACAAGTAAATCAGCAGAGTAGAAATTGTACTCAAGAGTAGTGTTAATAATTTGACTGTAGCAGAAAAGCACAATTAGTTACAAAAAAATTATTCAAGTAAAATAATCACCATCAACATTTATGTCAAGTGTCTATGGGACTTTCGCAGAAACTAATCGATGTAATTGAAATGCAATGAAGCTTTTTTATGTACACAATAAATTAATGATATTGCAAAAAAGAAAAGTGCCCCGATATATATGCAGAGAAGGCCTACAACACTATACACACACACACACACAAAACTATCACTGGGTTTTGCCAAATTGTAAATTTTATTGATTTAGACCTGATGACAGCACTCTGAAGAAACATTATTGGCTTTATTTCCAGAAGTGCCCGTAATACCTTCAGTGATCGAGTGGAAAAGAATAATGCCCAAAGCTGTTCTACTGATCAACAAGCTCAGCCAAGACCACCTTAAGTTTTTTTCTCTGCTGTCAGAGCACGTAGTAGATTCAACGACAGTCCCAGACTGGAATAGGTCTCCTTCTGGACAATACAAACATCTTAGGTATAACGCCTGCATTCTCACCACACAAAGGTTTAACCGGTAGCCTCTTGAGCTGCCCAGTCTGAGCATGACTCTTCCAACAAGAAACCAAGGAGTAATTGCAGTTTGTAAAGAGGCAGAGAACTGTTTCCAACGGAGTTTAAAAGCAAAATCTGGTAATCTTCCAAGGACACGGGCTGTCACCAGCTACTGCAGTTCTTTCTGACAGCAAGAACAAGACTTTGTTTCCAGGGCTGCACAGTCACATTTTGGTGAAAATGGCAACTTCATACAGCACCATTCTTTTGGCTCCATCATTTAGGCTAAAGAGAAACTGAGAAAATGATCGGAGAATAGGTTAGACACAAATAGTCAAAGTTGGTCCACTTCAATAACTGTTATTATTGTGTGAAGCATGATAGACCTTTATTTTATTAACTTGAATAGGTTCCCTTACATTTTCCAGTTGAATTTGGCATACTGTTGTGTTTTAAGAAGTTATAGCTTGCATGACGAAGCACAATTAGACAAGTATACCTTTTTTTTTTTTTTTGGCATCTTACCTGTTGTCCGTCAGGGTTTGGTTTGTCTTTGTCTGGTCTTGTGTTGCCATGGTGATGGGGCTTTAAACCGAGATTGGACATTTTCTGTTTAATATAAGCTGTATATGCTGTGGATGACAAAATAGTTTTTTTGGTGAAGTTGGGTCAACAGAATGTGACCTACATACAATGTAATTTACTTGCTACCAAAATATTTAATTACAAAGCACAACGACAAACATATTGGCTATGTCAACGTTTATGCAAAATAGTGGTTAAAAGTACAGTTTCAGACCACTCAACATACCTGTGTGGTAGTTAGCCTCTGTTCAACATACTGTGTGGTAGTTAGCCTCTGTTCTTAACAAACACTGGCATGTGCTGAGCAGCTCACTCACTGCAGAACTGGAGACGGTATAATAAGAGTCTGGTCTGTCCTGTGTGGAGGAGATGATGGGTGACAGGACACAGCCATCAGCAGCATCTGTTCAATATAGGTAGAATTACTGAGCAGCAACTTTATTACAGTTTTATTTGTGGCTATAAAACACATAACAAACTAATTGAACTTTAAGTAATAGCTAGTAATCACCAGTTAGTAAAGAAGTTCATGCTTAGCCCCATCTTCCATATCCATAGTGGACACAGATCCCACTGCAGCAGACGACCTAGGTGAAGAAAGGAGAACCAAATGTCACCCTCATTATACTCTAGAGTTCATATTCATGATCACACGACAAATAAGAATTATACATATCTGACTACTGTGCAATTATATGTATATTACGGTTACTAGAATCACCAGTCTTGTTACATTAGTGAACAAGTATGATAGCTTGAATACGTTTGTTTTGTAATTTTAACATTATGTTGTCTTTGTTTTCTGACATTCATTTTTGTCTTGCTTTTATTGTTAAAGGCCGAGGGATACAAACGTTTTGTTATTTACAGTGAATACAGCTCAACATGTTGTTTTTTGTACATTTTATGCACTTAGCATTGGTTTGAGAGATACAATGATTATTTATTAGACAAACTGGATTAAAAATGTCACGTCATTATTATATAGTGCCCAATAAACCTAAACCTTTTCCTAACCTTAGCCTTAATCGTTTACCTGTTTCTAAACATTTTCCAACTCCTGCCCCTAACCATAACCAGTAAGATATTGTCCAGATTAAATATGACGGAAAAATAGCCCGGGAACCGTCGATGGCATCGTAGACACTTCGATCATATTAACTAACCTTATTTTGTTAGTTTGTCTGGCAAGTTAAATAACTTCTCACTATGTGTTACGCTGTGTCATTATTGTAATTCGATACACATACAGTATATTTTAATGTAAATATACTGTATGTGTATTTTACATTAAACAGGGATACTGTCATCTAGAATAGCATTGTTCTGTTAGTTTAAAATGGTAGTCGTCGTTGTAGTAGTTTCTGTTTGCTATTTTCACGAAGCTACATTTTATAATAAACTGTCTCATCGAAATAGAATGTATTCCGTAATTGTAAATGTTAATATACAGCATGTAAATATATATACTGTGTGATACAAACAGCGCAAACTTACTTGCAAAGTTAGTTTTGCGTCCTCTTTTCCCTCGGCTTCCCATGCTGCTGCTGCTGATGTTTCCTTCATGTGCGCGCCCACGGAAATGGAGGGCGCGCTCTGCACGTGCCCGGCTGCACTGCCCGCACCACGTGTCTGTTCTGCCCAATCAGCGCGGCGGAAAGCTAGAGCGTGGCTAGAGTGGAGCTCGGCTAAGTCCTTAAAAATGTATTTTTTAGGCGATACGCAAATTTTAAAGGAAAAAAAGTACATGATGTTAGTATAGATGATAATCGACACTAAATCCGACCTTTGTTAAAGTTGTAGGCGGCCTGTCAGCCGAACACAGACAGTTTTTTCTCGCACGGCCGCTCTATGGCAAAAATCCTTTCTGGGCCCGAGGGGAATTTGCTGCTGTAGTACCATCTAGTGGCCGTCCGCCGGCCGGCGCGCGGGGAAGGGGGGAGTGTCCTATTAGGCCGTGAGACGGAGGGTCAATCGGTACCATTTTGAGGGATTAAACCACATGGTGATTTTTGTGTAGATATATGACCCTGTGTTTGGAAAATGTGTGATAGCATTAGATTCAAGGTAGTTTTTGGATATGGTGGATGATTTTCCAATATCACAAGAAAAGGGTTAAGTGAACTCTGACTTGGTGGCATTTTACAATAATGTCTGTCTAATGCCCGAGATTTGCCATATTTGTTGCTTTATTAAAGAAGTATTAATGAAACTGAGTTTTTTTAAAGGGTTCCAACCCAACATATGTGCCTTTTGGAAAAGTAAGCGGTAGGGTCCATGCATACATTAATCATAGCGTTGTCAGAAGATAAATAATTTTTAGTCTGGTCTGAGAAGGTTTGGAACATGAGCAAAGCATTTATTTACAACAAATTTAACAGGAATTAAATGAACCTTTTAGGGTAAATGGCAAAGGGTCTCAACTTATACAGCGCTTTTCTACCTTCCTCAGGCCCAAAGCGCTTTACAGCAAGGAACTAGTCACCCATTCACTCTCTCATTCATACACCAATGTACGCACACACTGTAGGCAAGGAGAGTGAAGTGTCTTGTCCAAGGACACAACAACAGTGTTCTTCAGGGGCTGGGATTCGAACCCCTGACCTTCCGATCATGAGACAACCCACTCTAATAGCTATGCCATTGTTTTACACAAATGTAATTCATGCTACTTAACCTATTACAAAAGGTACATTTTCACCCACTGTACTTATTTACTCTTTGATTTGTGGCACAGTGCACGTTATACATCTGTCACATCTGGTATAGGAATGACTCCCCACGTCCACTTCATCATCACTTTCATCAGTTTTTAAAACATGTTTGATTCTCAATATCTGGCTCATATCCGTGCACTTGAGGCCATTTGCATTTGTAGTGGACGAAGTGTCTTGGACAGTTGTAGGCCAATAAATCTAACTGAGCTTCATGTGCTGGTCCATCAACTGAACTACCAGCTGGTCAACTCATCTCACAGACTCGATCTTCAATCCATGACCAACACGGCTAGGTGCTTGAGGGTCCCTTTCCAAGCCTCTCCTCCATAATACAGCCTGGTAGTTAGCTCTTTGGGCATGCTTCACTAAGCAGTCTCAGCATGGTGGCGAGATGGCTTTCTATCTCACCCCTCATAACACAAAAGTGTTTCTTTTTTGTACAAAGGTGCCCAAATTGTGTCATGGAAAGCAAGGGGCATGATCAAAATATTTGTGTCCTCTGAGCAGATAACAACAGCATTATACCCCTCTTCAACTGCATGGGTGGCATGGAGAAGAAGACGACCATCAGCTTCTTCTTGTTGGCACTGGAGATTTGGGAATAACTCACACTGCCCTGAACTGTGATTCTAAAACACTCATCACCGACAGTTGCAAAACGAGTTTTCTCTGAGCAGTTCCCTGCATTTGGACTTACTCCACTCCTTCACTCAGAAGGTTAGGTTCGGCTGCTCTGTCCACACTGACTCAGTGCCATTGAAAAGACTTGGCAACATCTCTAAAGGTAACTTCAACACCTTTTATAACATGAAGACAGATATGGAGCGTAGTTCACATTGTTATAGGTGATACACCATGGTAAGAGTAGGAGAAGATGTCAAAATTCCAAATTCCTTCACATGAGGATTGTTAGAAGACCAAGGACTACATCCTCCACAAATTCCACTATATGATATCCAGCAGGCTGAGAGATCTCCATTGCTGTGGCGGAGGTCTAGAACACCTCCAGATAAAAGTGGACTGTTCAAAACTGAATGTCAAACAACTGGCCAAAGCAACCGCCTGTGCTAAAAAGGAGTTGACCTCATACATTTTTTTCAAAATTGCTAGTCTGGTCTCTAACTGATTAGTGAATTCTGACCATGCCAGTCTCATCATGGCTTCATAAATACACTTGTGTACTCTGCACGGTAATAGTGTTTCCCATCCATCACCCCACTTATGGGTCCCTCAGCAACTATGTCAGCTTCAATGCAAAATCCCTCAGCCCACCATCCTGAAATCTCCTCTCAAGAATAGACAATGCATTGCAGATAGTATGAATTGTCAATCAATCAATGGTTTTGTATAGCCCAATATCACAACAGGAGTTGCCTCACAGGGCTGCACTAAACATTAAGGCAATTAAACAAAACCGTAAATAAGACAATGTAAAGTCCAGGCAAGTGAAGTATCCACGCAAACATAAACATGATGTCCAATTAAATGTCAGCAGCAGGTGATGAGGAGCAGCGTGAGTGTCCATGTCCATAGACTCTCCAGAATAGCAAGGAAAAACTTAAAAACCCAGGGGAGAAAAGAGAAACCACAGAAGGAGAGATCCAGACTATAGAGACCCAGGGCCGAAGGAGTCCCTCAGCAGAGGAGCCAAGATCACAGCAGACGTCCCACAGACCACAGAATTGTTCTTTATGCATCCAAGCAAATTTGGCCACATAAAGGGCTTTGTCCTAGACTCTACGACAACTACCACTGAATCCAGATGCAACTCTTCACAAATGAGGTCAGAACGCTTAAAGATCTCATACACAGTGCTCTTTTCAGCAGCTGGCACATTTGTGGTAAGGTGCTACTACACTCTCTCAGATTTGTACTTTGTCATAGATTATTTTATCACGGATCTCTAAAGGATTATCTTATCTTATGTTGAAACCAGTCCAGCTTGGGACAATCTGATGTTCAGCTTGTGGCTGCCTCATAAAGATCCACATCATGTTTTGCACTGAGGAAGTCTGGCTCGACTCTTTCATCTCTTGGGCATGGTCATTCCATTTCATGAGTGGATGTGGTCCAACACGTGAAATCTACTGTAGCTTTTCAACCCATGGAAGTTCAGCACTGGGCAAGTGAGGACCCCATACACCTTTGCCTATACTGCTATGCCATTAACCATGTGTGATGTCTCCTTTCCAGTGATTGTCTCCTCTAGTCAATCTATCTGCTGCCCCATGCTGGATTGGTGAAGATATGTGCCTTAATGGATGCTGGAATCACTGCCTTTCGATTAAGTCCTGCTGCTAGTTTTTGCAAGCACAAGGCAAAATCGTATAGAATTACATGAAAAAATCCAAATTAGAAAAAGCATGGGATCAGATAAAATCATATCATGTCACCATGCACTATGTTCAGTTGAACGATTTTCACGATTTTCAACATAACGTTTCTCAGCCCCCCAGCGACTTAGAAAGGTGGTTGACACATCATATTAAAGCCCAGACATTGCTCTTTTCAATGCAAGAAAACACAAGATATACAACCATTCACCTAATCGATCTGGTAGAGTTAACTTTTTTTAAGATTACACAGCAAATTATAATGATGGACAGGCCATTAACTACTCAGTTTCCCTAAAAAGCCAATGGATTTTAGTTCTGTTATTGATGGTCTGCAAGATCCTGCACTTTGCAAAAGAAGAAAACAACCACTTGGATTATAGAGGCATTTTTATCTCTATTAGTCACTGAACACCGTATATTGAGATGGGATGATAAAAGTGTTGATTTCTCATGAAAACTACCATGGATCGGATGCTATCACACATTTTCCAACATTAGAGATGTGTACCTTCATGCAAATCAAAAGGAAATTTAATCCCTCAAAATGGTATCGGTAGCCCAAATTTGGGGTCCCGTCTCATGGCCTATATCCAGTTAATTATAATACATCCATGAGTGAGTCAGACTGTTTTTTAATGCAGGCTAGCGTTTACCATAGAACTGCTTTAGCCTTGCTCTAGGCTAGCGCAACTAGACTCTTCAAATATAAGAACTGCATGAATTTAAGAAAAAAATATCTCCAGACATCAACAACGCTCTGGATAACTAGGAAATGAGGCCCTATGTCAAAAATCCCGAAGTATCCCTTTAAAAAACATACAGTAATGGTCAGAGACGGCCAGGTCGATAACAGAGGACACAGTAGTGGATAGGCCATAGGTTAAATGCCTAACAGAAAGTTAGCGGCCTGCTGTCTCTCTGGAGTGGAGAATGGGGAGAGAGGAAGAAGAAAAGGCGCTGAGAGAGAGGGAGATACAAAGTGTGTCCAGAGAGCATGAACACTGCACAGACAGTGTGAGTACTCCGTGAGACTCCGCCCACCCTCGATTAGTTAATTATATTCAACCACTGCAGACACAACCATAAGAAAAACACTTGTTAGTATAAATGTGTAACAGCTTTTCTGTGTTAGCAGTATTGGGTGCCCGAGCACCTAAACTTGTAATGTGCTTGAGGGCTCCTAATCTGTTGATGTATCTATGACCTAGAGCCAGAAGTGCCATATTTTTATGATGAATAGACAATTTTGTTGTTGACTTTGTTTTAATCCTGTTTAAGCAAGTTTGGTTATAATGTGAAACGTATCTTTTAATAAATTGCTTGTAGTTTATATCTAAATTAAAGTTTTTAAATTTAAAGAGGGGGTATTATCCCTTTTTGTTGCAGTCCTGCATTTTGGGTTTATTTTCCACGCTCCACCCTGACACCTTTTCTGCTTCTGCTTCTTTTTCATTGTGAATTTTGATTCAGTTTTTTTTTTTTTTTGTTATTATTTTTTATTGCTTTTATAGTATAATCCCCGGGGGGGGGGGCATTGGGTTACATACATTACCAAATTTTAACAGAACAAAAAAAAAAAAAATTAAATAAAATAATAATAATAATAAAGTAAATACATAAATAATAAATAAAAAAAAATTAAAAAAAAAAAAAAAAAAAAAAAAAAAAAAAATGATTATTTTTAGTCTCCGGAATAGCAGACTGTGATAGAACCAAAATAAAAACATTGATCAACCTTTACTTCAATATTATACAGTTGTCCTAATGGTTAACCTCCTAACCTATGCCCCAGCCAAGCGCACCTTCTCCAGTTCAGCTCCAAAACAGCGGAAAAAATACATAAAAATACAAAAATATATATATATATATATATAAAATGTGACAAAAACGCAACAAAATATGCAATGAATAAGGTGGCAAAAAGCCACAGAAAACGTAAACGTGATTCAGTTTTTTTGTAAATATTCTTTAATGTCCTTGTGTTGTAACCTGTTAGGTACATCCTTAGTTTCCTTACAAGTTTTGTTGTCAGCAGATGACTTTAAGATGCAGCCTTTATGTGAGGAACTACTCAGCTCTCTGAGTAGTTCCTCACATAAACTCTAAATTAGGTCCTGTAAATAACTTAGCATAAAAAAGTTTTTCATATTCTGTTCTCCATTAGGACATCTGATGTAGGTGATAGTCTCAGGGCATTGAGAGAAGACATTTTTTTGGATGCACCATCAGCCAATCAAATTAATGTTATCCGTGGTGTGGAGGCTGATGGTGGAACTAGTGTGGAGGCTGATGGTGGAACTAGTGTGGAGGCTGATGGTGGAACTAGTGTGGAGGCTGATGGTGGAACTAGTGTGGAAGCTGATGGTGGCACTTTTGGCCATTTAACACAGTTAAATGTATGTACATACAGTATATGTTAAACAATAGCTGAACTGGTGAGGTTGGCCGTTTCAGAATAGGGCTGAACGATTTTGGAAAATAATCTAATTGCGATTTTTTCTTCAATATTGCGATTGCGATTAAATATGTGACCAGCCGCAGGAATGGGGGACACAAGTCGATTTTGGGGATTTTTAGATTTTCACAGATTATTAAAGTGTAGTCTCCAAGCTTTCCAACGATGTGTAACACATGGAAATCTGATAATATTGGAGGTGTAGCGGTGATTTGAAGTTAACAACTCCAAAAAGCCCAAAGGCCTGAAAAACCTCTCCAAAGTTTTGGGCCATTCTCACCTCTCTGCTGTTGGGAGTGACAATAGGGCTCATTTACATCTCATTGGGATAAGCCACACCCCCTGTCAAACTCCCCCTCAAAGCAGTAAAGCACAGGTATCAAGTCATGCTGTATGAATACTTGTGCACTCCCCACTTTTCAAAAATAACAGAAGCATGTATCATTTTGCTTTCACTTCACAGTTGTCTGTTACTTAAGTGTGAACTTTCAGTAAAAAATTCAAAATAAAATCTTTATGTTTATGGTTGTAAACATGACAATGTACAGTGAAAATGCTGCTGCGCTTCCCCCAGTCCCTCCCTGTGTCAGCTCCAGCCTCAGGCAGAGAGGGTTACACCCCGCCATTCCGACACACCCGCTACTCCGACGTTGAGGTCTAATTGTCGGAGTGGCGGTGTTTCCATTATTAAACGTCCCGGCACTCTGACATGTTTTCCCCCCCTTTGTCGGAGTGGTGACACTTTTATCTTTTGTGCAAAGTCCCGCCATTCCGACACACAAGATAATTATCAAAAATACGTAGGCCTACTAGAATTAACTATATTTACGCTCACATCCACTCACACAAGACAAATATTTTGAAAATGAAGTGTCACGATCACAAGAGCCTATAGGACCAGATAATGCAGTGTTATTTTCTTTATGTCTCTACACGGTTCCCTCTCGCGCGCTATAGCGCACGGCTCCCGTGTTTTCTGGGCACAAAACAAAACCCTGAGAATAGCTGATGCTGGAGGAGTCCGTACTCCATCACGCGGTGTGCGGAGAGCCAAGGGCAGCGGCTCGTGCCATAGCCGCTCCTAGCTCTCAGCAAGTTTTTTTTTCTTCTGACGGCTGCACTCCAGCCATATGCACGTTAAATTGGGAATCTTTTTACGAATGGGGCAACACATGCATCACTCCTCTCTCAGTGCCGCCGCCTGTCATGCGCTCATTACGCACTGTGCGTCGGCTGTCTGATGCTCCAAGAGGCACCACTGAGGCCACTGTGATTGAATGATGTTGAACAGTATTTGTGCCGCTGTTTTATTAATGCAGTTGACATAAAAACCATCCATATTAAATGAGAACGATTACAGTCGGTGCCACTTTGTTTTGTCGCCTCCCGCGCGTGAAACACACGTGGTGTCACGTGTGAATCACGCGTCTTTTTTTTTTTTTTTTCCCAGTGGCTGCAATGACCCAAACAACCACCAGGTGGCACTTGTGAGCTCTTTCTTCTCTCTTCACCGCCTGGTACACGCGGATAATGGAGCACAGCAGAGATAATGGTTTTCACTCATAACCCTACTCTTTTATAACATATTATAAGCCTTGTATATCGCGCATTGTAATAGCCTACATGTTTGTGCTGTAGCTGTGTCGGTGAATTACTCGCTCAGGTAATGAGGTATAAGTCCGCATGGAAACAGTATTTTGACAGTGAGAATACGGTGGCCTCATGGGTAGAGTACCTGGCTCTAAATAATCTTAGTGTTCTTTTCGTGGGTTCGAACCCCGGGCACTGAATGCTGTTTATTTTGCCTTTTCTCTTCAACGTGGATACATATAGCAAAAAGTGGCAGATAATGCAGCGACATGCTCTATTTCATGAGACACAAAACATGGAGAGAAATGATTAAATATACAAATGATTCTTTTGCTAAACAGCCCTAAACCGGCCCCATTCATTTTCAATGGTAGTGCTAAACCACTGCCCTCCTTGCAATTACACGTTTGGCCTGCGGCGTCGCTGTCCCGGCGGCTCCGTTTTTGCTAGTAATTTTCCAGTTCTGGCATTGGCGTCCCGTCCCGTGAGTAACAAAACGGTAAGCAACTTTTCTTCCCAGATTGGGTAATCTTTTCACTGTTTTAGTCATTTAAGTTTGCAAAACACTCTGATAGATTGTCTTTTAGAACAGACATTTGAGTAGTTTTTATGGTTAAGTTACTGTCATGCTGTTTCAACGTAGCTTTATTTTTCATTATGTTTGATGCCCTTACTCAGTGTAGAACACTTTTTTTTTATCACTACTATTTCATTATTACCCTTTTCACTACTTTACACGTAAGTTGAGTGTGTTTAATTGTTTACAGTAACGCGGTTGCGATGTATTGACTCGATCAGTCACATGTAGTAATTCTACGCTAAAGCTAACATTTATTCCTGGATTTGTCAGGGTTTTTTATGATTTTGGTTAATATGGTACTTTTGTTTATCATCCTTTAGTTTTAGGGCTCAAATCAATAAGTATGTGCGTAAACAATGTTACAGTAGACCAAAGTCGGAGTTTTTTTTATTTTTATTGTTGTTCACTCGACTGCAACTTGGATTAAAAGCTTTTTGTGTTACGTTTATATTTTGATTTATTGCTGTCATGTACTGTAACGTTATGAGTTAGAGTAATAAATACAAAGCTACTCACAAATCAAGTTATTTCATTCACGTTGTTATCCTGATTGTTTTGTTTGTGTACTAATTAAATTGAGGCATATATTTTGTATTTTTTATAATGCTTTGTAATATTTGGTTGAGTGGTATCATGATAAACAACTAATCTAATGGAATTAGATATATTACTTGTACTTCAACATTTAACATCTTATAATGATGTAATTATAGTAGTTTGATTGGTGAATGATTGCACACTATGTTCTTTTAGTTGTTGTTTTTTTTAAATTAATATTTCATGGTTTCTGATTACAATTTCTTGTGTCATTTCAGAGAAAATGAAGAAGACAGTTGTTTTCCCCTGGCCGAGTCAATGTGGTTTTCCGCAAGGGCCCAACGACCACGTTCCGGTCACTTTCTGCTTTGTTCCTCTCATGTGTGTTCTGCCAAAGTCCAAGTGACTATGAATTGTTACCATCTGCGATGAGGGTAAGTGACTTTTTTATTATGCATGGTTGTGAATATGTGTGAAGTGGTGAGTGCTGTTTTGTATTTTAACATTTGATGTGAGTGCTTCCCCTCCTCAAATTATGTTTATTCTGGATAATGTGAAACGTTAAATAATCTCAAAACATGACAAGTCAGCAAACAAGCAGGAGAAGTAACAGCTGAATGCTGTGTGTTCATTTTACTAACATTTGGTTAAACTGTAAATGATTTAACAAAAATAAAAACTAATTGCAGTTTCTTCTCTATAGCTGCTTAGTCCGTGCCCATTGCCCTGGAGGAATCAGGAGATGGTCCACCCAAAACACTTTACAATAACTCAGTGTATAACTACAGCTCAGCCTTTACAGTGGATACTTTAACCTCTCTCCTCTCTCCAGCTGTTCCAGCTCCGGTGCCTCTGAAGTCCCCTCTGCCTCTTCCACAAGAGCTTAAGTTTCTGCTTCCTGAGGCCAGAAACACCTCAGTTCCAGGTCTGTTTTTTGTGATACATTTCTTACATACCACGATGCACCTTCTGTATTTAATTTTTTTAATGTTTACTCCCAGAAACTCTTTCCCCTTCTGATACTCCTCCTACAGCGCTCATTCAGCCCGACTCAGAGCCTTCCAATGAAGAAAGACAGCAAAGTGAGAATGTCATTTCAGGTTTCCCCCTCAACGATTACAGTACATCAATCAATCAGATTTATTTCTAAAAGTGCTTCACAACCAAAGCTGTGCTGTGCACAAACAAAGCACCATATTATTGATATAATTAATGACACATTTAATAACAAACCCAAGTTAAACATGAAGTAGATTATTGCAAGAGACACATTGCTTTCTGCTGTTGTTCATGTGTGGCCTTATCTATAAGGTGGAGGAGTGGGAAAATGGTATAAGTGCTCAGACGAGTATAAATTGAATAAAGCTTTTTTTTTTTTTCATCATTTAGCCCGTCCAGCCATCCAGCGTCCAGTCCAGCCCACAGCTGCAGTCAATAGGCCACCTCCTCCGCTGCTTCCCACTGAGCAGGAGCTCAGCGAGTGGAACTGCTCTCACCAGGCTCTTCAGCTTCTCTTCTCTTAATCCTGTGCCATGTACTACTACTGCTGTGACAGCTCCCACAGCCGCTGCTGCTCTGGCTTCCTCTGTAGACGCTGACGCAAAACCAGGCTCCACATCCAAGTTAGGTAACAGCCCACTAGCTATGTCAAAACAATGTATAGTTTAATCAAATATAAAATAGATGACATTCGTATTCTATTTCTCTTTGTGCCTAGAGCCCACACCTCTGCTGCTCCCGCTGCCCATCAAGCCTTCTCCATCCGCAGCCCGTACCGGACCAGTGAAGACAGGAGGGAGGGTTTTTGTGTTGGACCACAAGCGCTGGCCTGCTCCCATGAAGGCAGTTATTGATGGTCGTCTCAATAAACACCGCGGACAGAAGGACATGCTGAAAATTGTGGATCAGGAGTATGCCACACTTGTCCACAACTCCAGCTCTGATCCCAACAGCCTGCTGCACCCAACCACCAGATTAGACATATCACAATACATCAAACACACCTGCAAACAACTAAACACATCCTCATCACTGAACACCAGTCCGGAAAAACTTGAGGAAACACAGACACTGTGGCAGTCTCTCACAGCAGGTAGCACAACGGTGCCTGTCACCATGCCGCCTGCCACTGTGAATCCCCCCCGCTCTTTCAGTCGCCTCATCTCTCACTCAACACGCCATTGAGAAGATTGTGCTAGACATCATGGAGAAGCAGCAGCCAGCCCCTGAGCTAAAGAAGCCAAAAAATGTTTGTCTTGTGTATATGTTTATATGTTTATATAGTAAACTGACCTTTTAAATAAAGTGAAATTAGTCCTTTATTATGCATACCTGGTTCATATATATATCCAATATCTATTATTACATCTATTATGCCCTTATTCAGTATAGTACGTTTTTTTTTATCACTACTACAGTATGTCATTACTCCTTTTCACTACTTTACACGTAAGTTGAGTGTGTTTAAAGGAGACATCTACGCTCCACCCGCCGCCCTGATTTCTCAGGCCTATTTACAAATGAATAGACCCTGCGTTTTCACACCTCTGGGGGGAGGGGGTCATGCAGTAGGTCTAATGACATAAATTAACCTCCTAACCCCCACCTTAACTGAGGGCATTTTCTCCAGTTCAGCTTCACCCAAATCTAAAAGCGTATGGCAGCACGTGGCGCGACCCATGCAAAATCATTACTGCCATGTTCGCAATTCAATAAAGTGTGCAGGCCGTACATGTGCAGCTGTTGCTTTTGTACCTATGGATTACATTGTATTCCACTGAACTATGGCCTTTTATTATTTACCTTAATATAGGAACTATTAGATTTAGAACAAACAAATAAATGTTCAGTGTGGGCAAATTTTGGCAAATACAGCAGTTATGCAGTACAATATTGTTTAAAATCAATAAAATATACATTTTGTTGAAATACTTTTGATTTTATCAGAGTAAAATAGTTAAACTTCTTCGTATTCTATTACTTAGAAATAGCATTCAATACTAACACGTTTAAACATAAAATAAAAACATAAAAGTTTAAGAGTTTGGCCTGAGCGGGATTCGTACCCCGGTCGCTGATGGGAGAGTCATTCATAATCCCGTTTCGCCACAGAGGCGGTGTTTGATTACTTTGACATTTTCAGTATAGAAAATGGGCTCGGTTCAGGTGGGAGTTAAGAGGTGTTGGTGGGGCGTTTAGCATGAACCGCGCCGACATTTGATCTGGTTGCAATTTCTTTGCTATCTGTCATAAAGTGAAAGGAGCCTGTGCGTCCTTTATTTAGGACAAGACATTTTAATAGCCTATCACTGAGGTGAGTTTTGCGGAGACCGGTACACGTGGAGCTTGATAAACATGTAAACTTAAAAAAAATAAAAATACTCACGGGTTACTAAGTATTGTAAAAAAAATGTAAATGTCAAAAAATGTAATCATTTATTAATAATTTAGTAGAAGCTTTCAACACTGGAGTATATGTTTGGTTCAAGTGGGAGTTGAACCCTGCTCATTCTGCACCAGAAACTTGCGCGTTATGACTGAGCTATTAAGTCACATGGTAGTCATATTTTATTTTAGGTTATAAACTGGTGTTCACTGAATAAAGATTATGAAAATAAAGCACAACATTGGGGGTGCTCACAAAAAATTACATTTTTGGGGCGATTAGATAACATAACATACATAAACTGGGATTAGTGCCCATTCATAACGTGATGCAGCCAGTGAGTGCGTTTGAATACAGCAGTAGCAGACAGTGCGGGCATACTTTAACACCACTGTTAATTGTGGGATTAATTGGACAGAGATGTTTGATTTCATTTACAAAACCTTACCTGTTCAGTCGATTGTCATTGACAACTATATTATTAACAGTGATATTGTTGCACAACCAAAATAGCAGTGTTTAAAAAAGGAATATGAAATCAATGCAAGGATATTTATTTTGTCACAGATTATACAAGATATTTACATGAATACATACAGTATATGAAACAATAAAAATGTAAAAAAAAAAAAAAGAAAAGAAAAAAAAAGGCACGGAGCAAAAGTGCCTCAGACGGGAGTCGAACCCCGGTCTACTGCGTGCCAGTCTGTTGCACTCACCATTACCCCAGCATACTCACACTGACCAGGCAAAGTTTACAAGCAGTTTTATAGCTCAGTTTACGGCGCCGGCAGAGCTGAAGTGGACTTCACCTGCCACCTTGTGGCGATAAGATGTATTATATTTCACGCAACTGCGTGACACACGGAAAGCGGGAATGAGGACGACAAAACAAAATGGCATTGACTGTAGGAAGAGCAGCAAAGGAAACATGCCAACATGTCCAGTAATCAGGGCTTATGGCACAATTACGCGGCACTGTCCGTGGGGCGCGTCATATGCGTGTCCATTATGCGTAAAAGCACAGTGACCCACACATACACACCCCCATGCGCGCTGCTTCTTGGAGAAGGACTTGTTTTTGGACAATGTTTTGAACGAAGGGGAGCGTGGCTTGGTCAGCGCTGTGAGCGGCGCATCCACTTTTCAGTCTCTTTAAAGCCTTGAGACAGTGCGCGGCGTCTTTCCCGCGGACTTCAGCGCTTTGTTGTGAAATACAGACTAGCCCGCACCTGTCACTGCCTTTGCCCAAAACTATCTCATGAGCCGCTGTAGAGGGACTGGGAAATGCGCATAGATGGGCCGACAGCGGGGACTCTCAGAGCGGGGATGAACAGGGAAGGAGACGCTGAGCTGATGAGGATCGTTAATAAGCCTCCATCATTATCAGCTATTCTCACGAAACACGGACAAAAGCCGAGGGCAAACAGATACGCTCAAAACGATTGTCGGAATAGCGGTACCAAAAAGTGTTGGATTGGCGGGATGTCGCAATAGAGGGGTGTCGGAATGACGGTGTGTCGGATTGGTGGGGTGTCGGAATGACGGTTCGACCCCGGCAGAGAGAGTTACAGACTCCGGACATAACTGAAGTTATAAACTTTAGAAAAGACTCCTGTACTACTTTAGTAATGCACATACAGGAGAGAAAAGGCCGACATCGCGATGTATCGCCGCGCGCGCTTCCAGATTGTTTATTTCACAACAAAAAACCATCGTAACTTTATCTGGCCATAAAACCGAAAATATGAAGCGGATCTCTCTCAAATAAGAAGTGGCTGAAAGCTAGGGATGCGCTGACTACATTTATGGAGTAGTTTAAGTTTGTAGAGATCTTGATTTTGTGTAAATAGCAGGTTAATTCCTCATGACTAGATCACTGCCTCGCATGCTAACACCAGCATGTTAGCTAACAGCGGCCACCAGCGATAAAAAAAACAATCTTTCACTCACCCGTCTGAAGTAACCGTTGCCTTTTGCTCAGAAAAACTCGTCGTAAATCCATTTTAAAGCGTAAGTAGCGCCGGCCTCTGATATTATAGTAGATCCATGTCTGAGTCTGAGAGCCACACAGGCGAAGCTTAGAGTCATGAAGCCACACACGCACAATGACACGCCCCCGGCATGCGCTATTTCTCTGACAAAACAAGACTTTTTCAACCTGAAAACTGATCGACAATAGGCGTATGTATAAAACAGCCTTTTTTGCGTGGCATTTGTTTGCTAAAGCATGTGTCAACAACACAACTGAAAGCAGCTCTGCTTCTCCTCCTCCGCGGTGTTTACTCAGTATGTAAATACACACAGACAAAGTCACGCCCCTACTGCACGCTCCGAAACCCACCTCAAACTAGTCATTTTGAACCTAAAAGTTTACGCTTTTAAATATACTAATACTGCTAGCTTAAACATGGAGAGGCTACTTCGTGACTTCAACTGAACGAATCTGCACAAAAGTGAAAATCACCAATTTCCCCCAAAAATCATTGTTTGCGTTTTTCTCGAGACACGGGCTGCCGACTTGTGTCCTTGGAATCCATGGCGGGTCACATATGCGATTATTGTTTCAATAATCTCATGTATTTTTCACCTAACACAAGTAATAAATCAGTCTGTTTCATAATAAACAATATTAGATTAATTTGAAGTAAAAATTGCAACAATAAAGCAAACAAAATTGTTCCCTGACCTATTCAAAATTTGTGAACATGTGGACTGCACTTCTTAAACACTGGCTGAACTTAACAGTACAGTCTATAAATAAATGAAAAAGATAAATTATATAGATATAAAAAAATTATAAAACTCACTGATCCAGTCAGTAACATCACCCATACTAAAGTGCAAGAAAAGTAAGAACAAACGTCTGCTTTAACTAGTTGGAAAAGTTTTAGGAAATCAAACTCCCAATTAATACAAAATAAACTATTGATTATTTATTATTTCGGCCAATCAAATCCCGGTCTGAGCTGCGACTCGTAGTTGCTTCAGATGCGCGTTATTGATGGACACGGAGAGGCCAAATGGAGCACACGCCAAAACACAGTGGAATTAGGAGCAGCATTTTGGTTTTGGGATGTAACTTTGGACAATATGAAGAAAGAGAAGAACAGTGATGCAAGGAGACGGAGACATGAGGTTCCAAACACAGACATGTTTTACTTTCTCTTTGACTCGCAGCCATTTAGTGACATTTCAGCTTAAACAGCGCATTTCCTCAGCAAAATAAGACATGGCACAGAGTCTTGCCTCGGATCGTAGTTTCCAACCATTTTCATACAGCAGTTCAGTGTTTATATCTAGCGTCTGGGAGCGCATATGCGGTAGATGCAAAGGTAAATAAAGGCACATCGCCTCCACGGATACGTTATGCTTTTGAGATAAGTTCTTTATCCACAACATTCCCAAACATAAGCCTCCTAAACTGAGCCACAAACGACTCTTTACTCTTTACAAGCAGCACAGGCTCACCTGGCTATATTTCTGTGGAGCCAGAGGCGTGTGAATCCGGAGGTGAGGGAGTTTCTGTGATCATCAGAGCGTGTAGTAGCAGCGAGAGAATGGCGTGATTAGCGCTGCAGCTAACGCAATGCTAACGGAGAAGAAAGCAATAGTCCTTCGTGGTGGCTGCATGATAAACGCTGATATTTTCACTGTACATCCACAATCTACCGCACACCTGAACTAGACTGAGACATAAACACAAGCAGGCGGCGGAGCAGACTTTGTTGCTCATATCTTGCAGCTCCATTCACTTCCAAAATCGCGTGCCTCCCTTCCGTCAGTATACCCCTGGGCAGCTGTGGCTCAAAAAGTAGATTGTCAACAAAGAGAGTGGAAAGAAGGAAAAATGCAATAGAATAAAGGATAAGAGAAATTTACTGGTATAGACAGAACAAAATTAATGTGCATTTTAAACCTGTGAGAAAGGATTTTACCATCTACTGCTTATAGTTGACCTCAAGCAATGTATCATTCATATGATCCCCACAACTACTTTCCAAGGTAAAACATGACATTTATAGTGTAAGGAGGTCGGGGATTACAGACAGGCTGATATGACTGTGTGTAGCTTTGTTCAGGGTAAGGTATTCCTTTTTAAAGCACATTGCGCATGGTCAAATATATCAACAAACTCCAACATAGTCGAGTAAGACACATTACCGGAAATAGTCAGAAAAGAACTTCCTGAAAGCCACACATTTTTATTTTGTTATGTCTATGTGGAAAAATGTGCAAGTACAGTGATATATAAATATTATCAATCATATATTATCAATCTGCACGGATCAATTCCAGGGAGCATTTGTTGCGCACATCTGTCCATCGCCTTTCATGACGGAGAACACTCACTTGGAGTATGCATTGCTCACAGGGATGCTGAGGACGAAGGACAAGAGTTTTGCATACTGGGGAAACGTGGACTGAGTCTTTAGCGCTTGGGCCCAAAGTTCACCTACAGAGCTGCTCTGCGTGTCCATGTGCTTTAAAACGTTCTTCAGCGTGCAGTTTTCGTTGTAGAGCTCGTCCAGATCAAGCTCCTCTTCCATTTTAAGAATGCACACAGCGTCTTTGAGTGTGCTGTAGCTAATCTCTAGTGATTCTTTTATATTGAAGCACTGGATATTGTACAAATATCCTGTCTGGGAGAAATTGAACCACTTCTCTAAGTAATCCACGGCGACTTGATGAAAGGCGTTGAACTCTCTGCGTAACCGATTAAGCTGGTGTGTAGTCGGGAAGGAAGCCAAAATGCCATCCACCTTTGCAGAAAAGAAGGCGTCTTCTTTGCGTTGCTGGAGTTTGTTTCGGAGGCCGTTCATCATTCCATAAACCTCAACTGATGTTAGACTGTTGCTTTGGAGACTGAGGACAGCTGTGGAGATTATTTGAGGACATTCTGAAGGAAGAAGAGCGTAGTTTGGAGCTTCACCGTACTCGGCCCCCCTGAGCCCATCCCATATGACACGGGGGCACTCCTCCTGTCCCAGCGACAAGAAATAACTTTTCACAGCTGGCCAGGTGTTAACCAGTCAATTTATAGCTGGGAGCAAGCTTAACCAGCGCATGGGCACGTGACGCAACAAGGTAAGGTACTCCATATCAACAAATTCAAACATTTCTTTCAAGTTGGCAACTCTTTTTGCGGAACAGCTGAAATGATTGAATGATTTGAGCACTATGGTTTCAACATCTACTAGCACATTGCTGGCTCGTTTCACTGCATTGTGGATGATGTGAGCGGGGCAGTTAGCACGGAGGATCTTGCTGTTTGTTGCTTGAGAGTTTGGTAAACCGAGTGTCGCTTGCCGTAATTTACAGACGCATTGTCAGCAGAATAGGCTGAGATGTTTTGGATGCTGAGGTTGTGCTCTGTCAACTTCTTAAGCAACATGCCAGTTATTGCATCTGCCTGTTCATAGAAGTCCAGTACTCTGTTTTGAATGCCTTGCTCGGGGGTCCAATATCTCACTGAAATGGGGAATGTTTTCAGATTGCCTTTATTTGATGCATCAGTAGCTACAGAAAAAAAAACTGCTCTGTGTCCAGGCTGTGGGTGAAGTCAGAAGCGAGGGGTGCCAGTACATTCATGACGAGGGCCTCTGCTTTAGTGCGGGAATCATTGGCCTCCATTTCAGCAATGAATGTTAGCATTGTGAGAACAACAATGTCTTATCTCATTTCACCTTGCAATCCCTATTTTGACATGTTTCCTCAGATATCCGAATGTCCCGAATGCCAGGCCAGAAGAAATAATTTAAAAGTTCAGAAGGACTACATCCCCATTGAGGTAACTGTCTATACCAGCCATTCCCAAAGTCCAGAACATCGCGGCCCCCTTGTCAATCGGAAATAATCTCTAGGCCCCCCAATATTAAATAATATACCCATATTCATTAAAATGTTCTTTGTTATGGTTTGGGTTGGAATTATTCATTATGTTAAGGTTCGGGTTTAGTTGGGGTTTTGTTTGGGCTTTTCCCCTGTCTCTGTGTGTGTTCCTGTCCTCGTGTGTTTTATTTTGGCGTTCTAGTTCTGTCTGTGTGACTCTTGCTTTCCCTTCCTCTTGTTTGATTACCTGCCCGGTCCTAATGTGTCACACCTGTTCCCCATTTCCCTGTGTGTGTATATATCCCCCCGTGTTCTCCTTTGTCTTTGTCGGATCATTGTCTATGTTATGGTCTTTGTTCTCGCTTATGCCATTAAAGTTGAAAGTATGGACGATAGCTGCTCTGCGTCTGGGTCTTTTTCCCTCACCCGCACCCCAAGCCGTGACAGAATGATCCGACCAAGACAAGACCCAGCAGACAGCGCCTGGTACGCGTTATACCGTGTGCTGGGTGGACGGTCCCGTCCGGAGGCGTTTCCCGCATGGTTATCCACGCCGGAGCCCCAGGACCGCCCTTCGTCGTATCCTCAGCCAGTGCCCCGGGACGGGTCTTCGTATTCTCAACCCGCGCCCCGGGACTGGTCTTCGTATCCTCAACCCGCGCCCCGGGACGGGTCTTCGTATTCTCAACCCGCGCCCCGGGACTGGTCTTCGTATCCTCAGCCAGCGCCCCAGGACCCTCGCCCGCTCGTCCCCGCGCCTGTCTCTCTCCTGGGCTCACGTCTCGCCCGACCGCCGCCTGGCTCGGCTCTCCTCCGGGGCCGCGCCCGTTCGCTGCAGCTGTCCCCGTCAGAGTCCGTGGATCCGTTTTTGCCCTTGCCATCGGGGACGATCTTAGACCTGCCGCCGCGGCCAGAGCCGGCTGAGGGGGGGTCGGACCTGCCTGCCCCTCTGGCACTGTTCGACCTGCTCCCGTCTCCGGAGGATCCGTCACCGTGCCTGACTCCGCTGCCAGGGCCCGCTGCGGAGATCCTGCTCCCGCCTCCGCGGGAGAACCTGTCTCCGTTCCTGACTCCTCTGCCAGGGCCCGCTGCGGAGATCCTGCTCCCGCCTCCGCGGGAGAACCTGTCTCCGTTCCTGACTCCGCTGCCTGAGTGCGCAGTGGAGATCCTGCTCCCGTCTCCATTGGAGATCCTGGACCTACCTCCGCTGCCAGAGCCCGCAGCGGGGAGGTCTGACTTGCCCGCGCCTCTGGAGTTGCTCGACCTGCTCCCGGCTCCAGAGGACCCATCACCGTGCTTGACTCCGCTGCCAGGCCCGCAGCGGGGTTCCTGCTTCCGCCCCCGCTGGAGAGCCTTTCTCCGTTCCTGACTCCGCTGCCTGAGTGCGCAGCGGAGATCCTGCTCGAGCCCCCGCCAGAGTTCGCGGACCCGCCTGTGCTTGAGCCCCCGCCAGAGCTGTCTCCGCCTGACTCGCCTTCGCCTCTGGCCCGGTCTACGCAGCTGCCCCCGGTCCAGTCTTCGCCTTCGCCTCTGGCCCGGTCTACGCAGCTGCCCCGGTCCAGTCTTCGCCTTCGCCTCTGGCCCGGTCTACGCAGCTGCCCCCGGTCCAGTCTTCGTCTTCGTCTCTGGCCCAGTGTTCGCCTTCGTCTCCGGCCCGGTCTACGCCTTCGTCTCCGGCCCAGTCTTCGTCTTCGTCTCTGGCCCGGTTTTCGCCTTCGTCTCCGGTCCGGTCTTCGCCTTCGTCTCTGGCCCAGTGTTCGCCTTCGTCTCCGGCCCGGTCTGCGCCTCGTCTCCGGCCCGGTCTTCGTCTTCGTCTCTGGCCCGGTTTTCGCCTTCGTCTCCGGTCCAGTCTTCACCCGACCCGTCGCTGTCTCCGCCTGAGCTGTCTCCGCCTGAGTTGTCTCCGCCTGACCCGTCTCCGCCGGATCCGTCTCCGCCGCGGCCTCCCCCGCGGCCCCCGGACCTGGATCCGTCTTCGCCGCGGCCTCCCCCGCGGCCCCCGGACCTGAATCTGCCTGCGCCGAAGCCCCCCGGATCCGCGGTCGGGCTGACTGTTTTGCCCCCATGGGGGTGTTCTTGGTTCCCGCCTCCGGGCCCCCTCCGCCCGCCCGGGCCCGTCGGACGTTTGGGTTGTTTGTTTTGGGACGTCTGGGAGCCGTCCCTTTGAGGGGGGGTACTGTTATGGTTTGGGTTGGAATTATTCATTATGTTAAGGTTCGGGTTTAGTTGGGGTTTTGTTTGGGCTTTTCCCCTGTCTCTGTGTGTGTTCCTGTCCTCGTGTGTTTTATTTTGGCGTTCTAGTTCTGTCTGTGTGACTCTTGCTTTCCCTTCCTCTTGTTTGATTACCTGCCCGGTCCTAATGTGTCACACCTGTTCCCCATTTCCCTTGTGTGTGTATATATCCCCCCGTGTTCTCCTTTGTCTTTGTCGGATCATTGTCTATGTTATGGTCTTTGTTCTCGCTTATGCCATTAAAGTTGAAAGTATGGACGATAGCTGCTCTGCGTCTGGGTCTTTTTCCCTCACCCGCACCCCAAGCCGTGACAGTTCTTATTGTTTTACAGCTAAAATTACATAATAAAAGCAACATCTATCAGTGACTGGTGTTTGCAACTGGTTCAGGTAATACATTTTTAGTAAATAAATGTCTTTTTCCTTTTAAAATATTTTTCAATGTACTTGTTTTCTTGACAAGCTTTGGGGGCCCCCTGTGGAGTCTTCGAGGCCCCCCCTTGGGGGGGGGGGGGGGACCAGTGGTTCCCTGGTATAGACCAGGGAACCACTGGTCTATACCATACAGGGTGGGCCAACAAAACCTGTTAATTTTACACCTGTCACAAGACATTTTGAAACGGTCATATTTGTTAGGCCCGAGCGCCATCAGGGCTGGCGAAGGGGCTCTTGTAATCGTATAGACTACCCCCAAAGTGTGAACAAAACACACAAAACGAGCGCGAAGCGCTCCCCTCCTCTCAAACACTCACTAACGCACTCTTCTTTTTCTTTCTTTCTTTCTTTCGCACCGTCGCAATTTTCACCCAGTGAACATCGACGAAAAGTCACAGATTTTGGCCCAAAATTCAAAGCCGATCCGACGCAACTTTTGACTATTTCCAAATTTTGAATTTCAAAATACATTGCGAGATAGGACTTGGCCAAAAATGAAGTTTGTCGTAGAATCATAAAAATCGTTTATCGGAACGAGCTAATTTTGGGTGGAAAATAATCTTGAGAAGTAGAACTTTAAAAGTTATCCAAATTACTTTTCTAAGTTTTACGGTTTTTATGCGGCGAAGCCGCAAACTGTACGAATTATTTTGAGATTTTTCACAAACAATAAATGGCTCCCATTCGCACATATGGAGCCCGATTTCACTCATTTTGTTATCAGTTGTTAAAGTCACAGTCCTAAACACTTTCATTTGGCAAAATTCAAATTGGGCGCGATAGCGCCCCCTATAGGAATTATATGGAGAGTACAAATTTTAGTTTTACGAAAATTTAAATAATTTGGCACAAAATTCTATTTGGTCGTTCCGATCAGAAAAGTCAATCACACCCATGCCATATTTTTCACGGTGTTGCTGTAGCGATGACCAGAACGTCCCATTTTATTCTGATGGAAAAATGTTAAACTCCATAATTCAGTGAGAAGTGAGGAACCAAAGGTTCCAAAGTACTTGGATAACCTTTGTGGATGTTCTGCGGCGCAGCCGCAACCCTAAGTAAAATGTAAAAAATATGCATCAGTTTGCAGATATAGTGTGATACAAATTCATACTCATTTTCTCTGTATAATGTCAAAATTGAGCGCGGAGTGCGCGTTAGCGCATTCCAAAAACCTTAAGACCCTTGGGAAAAAAGTTAAAAACAAACATAAAGGCAGTAGCAATACTATAATTTTAGACTGAGGGAGTCAAAAGGGCGCGAAGCGCCCGCTTGCTTTGGGCAGGGCGGTCGGCGAGGGCCGATAATCGCCGCTTTGCGGCTATATTTCTCTACTTGTTTCTGTTTTTATTTTATTTTACATTTGCTTAAATCAGGCTCAGATCTACGGGGGTGCAAGAGGGTGCATTGCACCCTCATTTTGAAATGTTTGCACCCTCAGTTTTAATGGCATCACAATGTATTTCAATGGCGAGAAAGTCTATTTGCACCCTTTGAAACTCAAATGCACCCTCAGTCAATATGTTCTGGAGCCGGCGCTGGCTTAAATCTTCCTTTTTTTCTATCCTACAACCATTAAAAATGGAGAACATATTTAAGAGACACTATTTTTCTTCCTTTTATTTGTTTTCAAATCATGACTATATTACTTAACTTTAAAATATTGATTGGCGGAACTTAACATTCCAAATAGCCTACTTATTCTTATATTTCTTTGCGTTTCTCAGGATCCTTAGCATGCTCTTATGTATTGATGCACAATGTGTAAGCCTATTCCTTATTCATTTACCCTCCAGGTCAATGAGCCGTTCGAGCTACTGGGAATGGACCTCATTGCGAAATTAACTATGACTGACAGTGGGAACCTATACCTCTGCGTCCTGATTGACTACGTCACCAAATGGACAGAGGCTTATCCTCTAAAAAGTAAAACAGCAGTTGAGGTGTCGGGGTGTATTTGGGACTTTTTTTGCTGCCATGGAGCTCCCAAAAGAATATTGACAGACCAGGGAAGAGAATTTGTGAATAAGGTAAAACTATAAGGGTGTGTGTGCATATAACGGCACACACACAAATTAAATTTATTCAAATTTAATAATTAGAATCTATTATTAAATGGATTCTAATTTAATAATTAAATTTTCCCTGCAGCTCAATTACTTTCTATGCCAAAAACTGGAGATTGAGACAAGTCTCTGTGTGTCATGGTTTGGGTTAGCGTATTTTGTTTTATTAGGGTTTTGTCTTGTTTCCCCTGTTTTGGTTTGTCTCTGTCCGGGTTTGTGTTTGTTTTGATAACTCTGGTCTGTCATTTTGCTTTGCCTTGCTCTCCCTGATTGCCTGCTCCTCCCTAATGTGTTCCACCTGTTCCTCGTTTACCTGTTGTGTATTTATACCCCCGTGTTCTCCCTTGTCGTTGTGTGAGTTACTCCTGGTATGTCTCAGTCTCCCTGGGTTTTGGTTGCCTTTGCCACCGCTATGTAAGTTCTGTTACC
Source organism: Neogobius melanostomus (assembly GCA_007210695.1). Lineage (NCBI taxonomy): Eukaryota > Metazoa > Chordata > Actinopteri > Gobiiformes > Gobiidae > Neogobius > Neogobius melanostomus. The sequence continues at coordinate 701,951 of VHKM01000014.1, forward strand.
TGTTTTTTGTGCCTTGTCGCTTCTTGGACGGAGTTCCATTAAATTTATGTAAAACTGTTGAGCGGTCTTGCATTTGGGTCATTTTCCACCTCACATCGTGACACTGTGCCCAATACCACCCCAAACCAATGGGTTAGTGGAAAAAATGAATTGGACAGTTCGAAGGTGAGCAACAAAAGCTGACAGTAATAAACACTTGGAAACACCAAGTAGGTCAATGTAATAGGCTACTTTTATATTTTTCCTATTTCTATAGAGCGTTGACTGCACATTGTGGCAAACGACCAAAAACATGGGACCTCAACCTGCACTTTTTGCTATGAGGGCCAAAAAACAATTGACAGGTCAATTTTCTCCTGATTATTCTTCATATAGGCAGGAGGCACGGTACCCCCCACAGGTAGCCGACAATTATGATGCAAGTAGGATATATTTTGTGATCTTTTTATTTTTTTTAATGTCCGTTCTCCAATGAACCATATTTTTTTTACAGTTGTGAGAAGATTCATCAACAAAATGGTGGCTTTTGATGGGCCAAATAAAACTGCAAAAAGAAAGAGGATGAACGAAATGGCACTGCAAACAATGGCACAATCCAGAGGGAAAAAAGAAAAGAGTGGAATCAGGGATGATGTGTCATTCACAGTGGTGGTGTCCATCGTAAAAACGTCAGAGAGGAGCAGAGAAAGGGGGGGGGGGTGCTTGGGGGAATGACCGCCTCAATGCTGGGGCCTTTCACTATCCTTAAAATCGAGGGGAAGAATGCGGATTTAGTTTCAGAAAAGGCAAGACCATATTCAAAATCAATATTGACCAATTACATAATTACAAACAACCCTCCGCACGCATCCCCCATCAATGGCCCATGAATTCACCACCATCCATCACCCCACCTCCATGTAGCCCAGCCACCACACTCACTGCTTCAGCCCAGCAGCCACCACACTCACTGCCTTCAGCCCAGCAGCCACCACACTTACTGCACTTAGTCCAGCACCTACACACACACACACACACACGTCACTTTCACCACATTTTCCACACCTGAATTCCACGATTGACATGTCAGGCTTTTCACCACTTGGATCCCCTTAAACTTGTCAACCTCTGCTCCATCTGGCTTCCCTTTGCACTTGTCAATCTCTGCTCCACCTATAACAATCCTGCCTCTGAACCACCTGGATCCTCCTCCATCCATCCAGGCCCTGAACCACCTGGCCCGTCCTCCGGCCATCCTGACACTGAACCACCCGCCCTAAACCACCTGGCTCTTCCCACCTGGCCACAGGAAAATTATCACGAAACAGCATACAGTGCCTATCAGAAGTATTCACCCCCTTGGTTGTTTTACCCTTTTATTGCTTTCATAAAATCAATCATGGACAATAAAATTTGGCTTTTTTCACACAAAAATGTATTGGAAAAAACATATATAAAAAATAATTGTTTGCATAATTATTCACCCCCTTCAGGTCAGTATTTAGTAGATGGCCTTTAGCTGCAATCACAGCACGGAGTCTGTGTGGATAAGTCTCAATCAGTCTTGCACAGCTGCACACTGCAATTTTGCTCCATTCTTCTTTGCAAAACTGCTCAAGCTCTGGCAGGTTGCGCGGGTATCGGGCATGAACAGCCCTTTTCAAGTCCAGCCACAAATACTCTATAGGATTGAGGTCTGGGCTTTGACTCGGCCACTCCAGAACATTTCCCTGCTTCTGTTTAAACCATTCCTGTGTAGCTTTTGCAGTATGCTTTGGATCATTGTCTTGCTGGAAAATGAATCTTCTCCCAAGCCGTAGTTCTCTTGCAGACTGAATAAGATTGTCCCCCAGGATTTCGGTGTATTTTACAGCATTCATTCTGCCCTCTATCTTTACAAGCCTTCCAGGGCCTGCTGCTGAGAAACATCCCCACAGCATGATGCTGCCACCACCATGCTTCACAGTGGGGATGGTGTGTTTTTGGTGATGTGCAGTGTTTGGTTTCCGCCAAACATAACGTCTTGTCTGATGGCCAAAAAGCTCATTTTGGTCTCATCAGACCAAAGAACCTTCTTCCACCTTCCGCATGCCTTTTGGCGAACTCTAGTCGAGATCTAATATGTATTTTCTTCAACAGTGGCTTTCTCATTGCCACTCTCCCATAAAGCTTTGACCGGTGAAGAACCCGGGCAGCAGTTGCCATATGCACAGTCTCTCCCATCTCAGCAGCTGAAGCTAGTAACTCCTTCAGAGTAGTCGTAGGGGTCTTGGTGGCTTCTCTCACTAGTCTCCTACTTGCACGGTCACTCAGTTTACGAGAGCGCCCTGATCTAGGCAGATTCACACATGTGTCATAGTCCTTCCATTTCTTGATGATTGATTTCACTGAACTCCGGGGGATGTTCAATGCCTTGACATTTTTTTTGTATCCATCTCCTGAATTGTACTTCTCAATAACCCTTTCCCTGAGTTGCTTGGAGTGTTCTTCTGTCTTCATGGTGTAATGGTAGCCAGGAATACTAATCAACCACTCTCTGGACCCTTCAGACACAGGTGTTTTATACCTCAATCACTGGAGACACACCCACACCACTCAGGTGATCTTCATTTCACTCATTGTGAGACTATTGGCACCAATCGGATGGACCTCTATTGAATTAGACCATTAATCAAAAAGGGGGTGAATAATTATGCAACAATTATTTTTCTTTATATATTTTTGTTTCATTGACATTACTTTATAGAAATCGGTTTTCACTTTGACATTAAAGAGTTTTTTCCAATACATTTTTGTGTGAAAAAAAGCCAAATTTATTGACCATGATTGATTTATGAAAGCAATAAAAGGGTAAAACAACCAAGGGGTGAATACCTATGTAGATGCTGGTAACTATACCCTATATCTGACAATCAGTCATGTTGTATTTTATTATGTTAATAATGGACATCATTATTGATGAAGACCACTTGGCCCCACACAAAAATCTGGAGGCAGAGGTAAGGAACCACCAATTACACTTCTGATCTCTTGTGTGTCTTTTCTTTTATAGGTGGTAAATGCATACATCCGGATGCTAGTTCGGGACTTTGGGAAGGGTCAGGTTTTCCAAATTGATTTGTATGAGATGACAGCAATATGGAATGGCAAATACAGAGGCCTGACCAAAATTAAATATTTTGAATGTATATCACCAGTAATTTGTTTTGAGTGTACTGCTTGCTTTCCAGATCAGTCCAGAAGATTATAATCTGATGATCGGGGCCATATGTTCAAATGACCATTGGACACTGGCGGTAAGACAAAATATGTGTGAGACATGCAGACCTCTTTTAATTCTTGACACAATTTTTTTGTTCTATTGATATTTTGAAGGTCATTTGTCCGAGGGGGAGGAAATCCATTTACATGGCTCCACTTGGTGCAACAGATGGACATGTGGCAATGTCAGCAGGTTGTAGTATGTAATTAACAAAAATAAAATAGAATGTACTTTTACCTCTTTGACCAATTCACTTTCATATCCAGAGCTTTCATGAGGGCCAGGAGGGTTGAATAGCTCTCGCTGGAATTGCAAAACCATCCCACACCCAAAACAAATAGATGGGACCTCTTGTGGAGTCATAATTTGCTTAGTAAGTGTAATTATTTTCCTTAAGCAATTTGATAACTGTGTACATATTGATTCTTATAACTCTGCAGAGGTCATTTTGAAACAACAGAATGGCATCAATTGTTACAATCCGGCCCACATGGATTCAATCCATATGTCCATGACACAAAGACTGATTCATGGCACTGGTATACCATGGTGGATATTATACATCTTACTTTGTGTCATCTAAATGACTTAAGTATGTTACTTCCTAGACACATTGTCTGGGGTGTGCGATGATATGGAAAATCATATAGATTGGGTGAATGTGTGAGTTTCTGACTTTTTGTATTGCTGATTCAGTGCACCCTATGTGATGGCTGGTACCACCATGTTTGTGTGGGTCAACCTCCACCAGACATGGACTTTACTGTCCGGCGTGTACCATGTAATGTGTGTGTGTGTGCGTGTGCCTATTCATTCTGCCCCTCGCTTCCATTCAGTGCCTCGCAGCCTGCCAAACGCTCTCCTGGGCTCTCCCCCCCCCCCCTTAGATTGCCGTGGCAGAAAAGTCGAGGTATTTAACTCTGCACCCATATGTAACAACTTCAGCGAGGCTGTTTGCACCTATGGTAATTGCAGTTTTCTTCACATCTGTAGTTTCTGCAGGGACGCCCATCCAAAGTCTGTCTGCCCACGTCGCATGCGCCCTGCCGGCTCGGGCCACCGTGGCTTCAAGTGCTGATTTCTCGTCACCCGTCTACCCCGATCAACGTCTCCGCATTGGCCTTCAAACTCCGTTTCCACCCCGATCCCGGTTTTGTTGATTTTCTGATCACTGGCCTTTCTCAGGGTTTTCACGTGGGCGTTTCTTTCTGCCCGCGTCGTCTTTCGTTTCTAAGAATTTGCAATCCGCATTGAGGGAACCGGAGGTTGTTTCTCAGTTACTTCAGAGGGAGGTTTCGAAGGGGTACATGATCGGCCCGTTCAAGTCTTCCCCATTCCCGTTGTTCCGCACAAGCCCCCTGGGCGTGGCTACTTGCAAGTATTCTGGCAAAAAGCGTCCCCAGCCTCAATAGCATCATTACCCTTGCCCCGTTCTCGCTCTACTACACTACGGTGGACCACGCTATCACACAGATCAAGCTGGCCGGTCGCGGCACATGGCCCGCTAAAGTTGATGTTACGGACGCGTTCAAGATCGTCCCTATTCATCCGTCTTTATGGCACATTTTCGGCGTTCGGTGGGAGTCTCGATTTTATTTTGCAGTTCGGTTGTAGGAGCAGCCTGTGCTTTTTTAACATGGTTTTAGAGGCGCTGTGCTGGATCCTCCTCAATTATGTCCGAGTTACGTCCGTACTCCACTTTCTCGATGATTTTCTTTTAGTTGGACCCCCCCCCCCTGGCCCGTCCCTGTCGAAGCTCAAGCTCCTCTTCGGCCTCCTGGGCGTGCCCGGTCAGTTGAAAAGACGGCTGGTCCCGCCACGGAGTTGGAGTTCCTGGGGATCAAACTGGACTCCGTCACAATGGTCGTGTCTCTTCCCCCTGATAAGCTCTCCCGCATTGCCGAGGTGATTCAGTCAGTGGCTTCCGCTCGCCTCTCACGAAGCGGCAGCTCCTGTCCCTGCTGGGCCACCTCAATTTCGCTATGCGTATCGTCCCCCAGGGGCGCACCTGCATCTCGCGGCTGCTCGTTGCAGCTCACTCTGTTCCCTCGCTGTTTGACTCCGTCTCCCTGGACGAGGGGTGTCGCTCTGACCTGCGTTTCTGGTCCCGTTTGCTACACGACTGGAACGGGGTGTCGTTCTTCTACGACGACATCGTGCATTCCGCAGACGCCCTGCACTTTTTCACGGACGCCGCTCCGTCCTCTGGTTTTGGGGGGGTTCTATCACGGTAAATGGTTTGCAGAAAAAATGGCCTCCTTCCTTCCCTACCGCCGAGTCCTCTGCGTTCTACGAAATCTATCCCATAGCGGTAGCTTGCTGTTTGTGGGGACACCTTTGGGAACGCAAACGAATAGCCGTTCTGTGTGATAACATTGCCATGGTCGAAGCCATAAACAAAGGACGTTCCTCTTCAAAATCCATCATGCCTTTCATGCATTGGATCACTTGGCAAGCGGTACAAATTTCATAATCACAGTTCGTCATATTCCCAGTCGTTCTAATGCTATTGCCGATGCTCTGTCTCGTTTCAGATTTTCCATCACCTATGCCCTTCAGCCAATGCTCATCCTACTCCAGTTCCTCCTTTGGACGATCTAACTCTAATCCACGCATCGCTGCAACCGTACTTGGAATCAGCCGGGCATTACATCGCAGCCGGACTGGCACCTTCCGCCCAAAAGTCCTACAATTTCGCTTGGTGCTGGTTTGGTAAATTCTGTTTAGCACATTACATCACCCCTATCCAGTGCTCGTCTCCACAGCCCTGGCCTTCATAGTCCATTGTACAGACCACTGCCACTTTAAGCTCCCCTATATCAAAAGTCTCTTGGCTGGTGTGAATTTTTACGCCAAACGTCATCAGCCTAATTCACTCAGACTATTCGCCAACCATTCGATCAAACTCCTCCTAAAAGGCATCTCTAAACAAAATCCGACTCTGCCTGACAACAGGCAACCTATTACCTTGCCTATTCTACACAAATTGCTCGCCGCGATTAGTCAAAGTTCCTTCAACCCCTATTTTAAATGACTCCTTTCTAGTGCGTTTCTCTCTGCGTTTTACGGTCTCCTTCGCGTAGGAGAGTTTATGGCCCCCAAAACCCTGTTCAATCCTTCCAAAGGCCTGACCTTCTCCGATTTAAGTTTCCATCCTGAATTTTTTAATCTGGTTTTAAAGCACTCTAAAGGCCAAGGCGCCTGCAACATCGCCCGCACAGCCGGCCCCTTCTGCCCTTTTCAAGCCATGTTGAAATTTGCACAAAAACATTTCAAGCTCGGCTCGCCCAGTCAAGCTTTGTTTCTAACCCCGGAAGGTCTTCCCAGGACTGCATCCCGGTTCCAAAAATACCTTCGGTCGGCGCTCCTCCTCTGTAATCTATCCCCACACAATTTTTCAGCCCACTCATTCAGAATCGGGGCTACTACTACTGCTGCTGCTCAAGGTCTCCTGTCAGTCACCCTCCAACAGCTGGGCCGCTGGTCCTCCTCCGTCTACTCTTCTTACATCCATCCTGATCTGAACTCCATTCTTTCAGCAGTAAGTTCTCGTGCAAATAACTGATGGTGGTCTAGATCTGCTATCTCACCTCGGCTCTCATCTTTCGTCAGATACACGCCCCATAGGCTCGCTGCCGGCTTCTTCTTTCCCGTCTGTCGCTCTCTTCGAGGGCTTCTGCTCACGCATCTGCCCTTCTGTCCTCGTCGGAGGGCTCCTGTCCCTGCATTCTCTCTGCTGCCCTCATCACATGGGTATTCAGCTCCCTACACCCCTGCATTTGTCTCATCTTCTACCGTAAGCAATTTGTTCATTTCAAATCGCTTCTACCTCACTGTCACTCGGTCCCATAGGCTCACGAGGCTGCCCCCTTCTCTCAGCTGGTCTTTGTTCCTGGCCTGCTTGCTTATTTCAAGCGGCGGTTACCTTGCACCGTCACCCGTGGTAAACGCAGCACCATATAATGTGCTACCTGCAAGGATACAAATGCTTTTTGCACGCACAGAAGGGGGATATAACCTGAGGGGGTGTGATAACTTTAAGGTTCAAGCAGTGTCTTCCACTAGGAAAAGTATGTGTGTGTCTGTATGTGGAGTTAAACTCTGGAACAAATTGGGGGCAGAATATAAACAATGTCCAAATATTCATCATTTCAAATCAAGATATAAAAAAATGGTATGGTCAAAGTACCAGAAGGAGGAAATGGGTACTTGATTGCTAATGGGTGTCACAAAGTGCTGTATACTTTAAAGGTCAGATCTAACTAATAATGAAGTCTATTGTGGTTGTTACTATTATACTATTGCAGTTGTTATTGCCATTGTTATTGTTGTTGCTGTTGTGTTGTTATCATCACTATTTTAACTTTAAAACTTTAAATGTAACAGTCTAGGATTAATACTTAACAATCTGTGGATTATTCTTAGAATCAAACTCAATCAATTCAGACAGCAGTACTGCTATTGATGCTGATGGTAATATAAAGGAACTAAATTCTTAGAAGTAAATCATGCACATATCTATGTACTCCGCATTCAACATAACCCATAGTATAGGGCAGACATGTGGGGGCCGGCAGCTCGAGGAAACCCTCTTCTGGCAGCAGACTCCTAAACATTTGTCTCTTTTAATGCATAGTATAGGACACTTAACAAATGATGGTCCGGTTGCTCGGGGGCTGCTCCCCTCTGGCAGCAGGTCCAGTCACAGAAAAGAAGAAAAAGAAAGAAAAGCCCCGAATCCCTTTTAACACATATCATTAAGACTATTCTTGTTATCATGAACATCAATCAGTCTGCGATTACTGTACCTTTCATGAATAAATGTGGAGTATTTTATGTATCATTCAAACACTTTGATACAGAGTAATGTTATATGGGTTGTAATGGTGATGATGAATAACGGTAATGCCAACATGGTAATGAATTCTGTATGGGAGACAGAAATAATACACTGGTTGTAGCGTGTGAGATACTGTGAATGTTGACCTGGTATAATGCAGTGTCGCATTTGTTAATATGTAACCAACTCGGTTGATAGTTGTTTGTAAGATGGTAAGAAATATGCAGTGTTGTTAGTTATTGTTATTTAAGTTTATGAACAGGGGTGGGAGTCAATAAGCTTGTCTTCTTCCCACTCCTTTTCGAGCTGTAATGTAAATTATTTTTTCTTTTTTCTTTTCTTTATTATGTATATATATATTTCTGTTTTTCTTTTCTTCTTCTTTAGCTCGAAATAAAATATTCAAACAAACAAACAATATTCTGGCTATCATTCAACGCCGTGCGGCTCCTATCGTTCATTCAATCTTCCGCCGGGGTCTGAGCCCCAATTATGATCTGCATTCATTCAATAAAACCTTCTAATGCCTTTTCTGTCTGAGTCTTTCAGGTTGAAATGAAGCTTATGCCAAATTCAACCTGGAAGACATACCAGCTGCATTCAATCATCGCCTCATCACCGGCAGCTCTCTCATTCAACAATCACAGACCCAGCCCAACCCGCACCTTCACGTCAGCCAATCGCCGTGGCACCAATGTCCAGGCTCCGGGGAAGATTCTGGCTATCGTTCAATGCCATGCGGCTCCTATCGTTCATTCAATCTTCTGCCGGGGTCTGAGCCCCAATTATGATCCGCATTCATTCAATAAAACCTTCTAATGCCTTTTCTGTCTCTGAGTCTTTTCAGGTTGAATTAGTGTTAAATGTATTTTTCCTGAATGTTAACACATTTTACCAACTTGCAAAAATAAATGATGTGGCAATGACATTGATTAAGAGTGGTCCTCTTTTTCTGATTTTGACCCTTCCCCAATAAAAGGAATGTAAAAAAATACACACACAAAAAACAAGATGGTTCAGTCATTCCAATAATAGGCTATAAGCATAATCTAGGCAATCTGTGTATGGTTCGTTCTTTTCATTTCAAAATAAAATTGAAACATAAAAATAATTTTTATTTGAAAACAAATCTATAAAACAAGCATTTGTCTCATTTATTTACGCCTATCCCTATGGGTCAGCCATGGGATCTGGACATGTCCCCACCACCAGGACGGCCAAGTTGTCCACACAAAGCCCATGTGGAGATCTTCTCATTGTGCGATCTTTCACAAAGATTTTACGCAGATCAAGGAAATTTAAGCTCGAAGAGAATGAGCATTACAATACTTTTTGTTTTGTGGTGATGGAGCTTCTTAACCAATGGCCGCTGGCTGCTCTGCTTTGTGACCGCAAACACTGGAGGCCGCCATTGCTCTTCCATTGCTGTAGTACCTCCATTTGGCCGCTAGGCCCCCATTGAAAAGCATTGGACTTTAGACACGTTAAAAACAACTTTAATGCCTGGTTTCAATTTTTTCAACACTTAATATGGCTACATATTCCTCCTGAGATAACGCTGGGTTAGTCAAAAAATAGAAACCAGGCTGGTTTTCGAAATATATTTTTTTAATCTCCTACTTAACGGAGGTCGGACTGTTGGCATTGGAGCTGCGCGAGCTACACGTCACGCAAGGGCCGAGTTTACAGTGAGATCCCGCCCTTTTGCCCTTATTAGGAACATGCTTCGTCAGAGCTGGGGAGGAGGAGTCTGTAAATCCGCCATGATTTCCCCCTCGAAAGTGGTCATTATGGTAAACGGGGAGGAGTGAGGAGGAGCTGTCTATTCTTTTTAACAGTCTATGTTCTTAACGCACGAGTTCAGCGGTTCAGAAATGTGTATATATATATATATACACTCAACAAAAATATAAACGCACACCTTTGTTTCTGCTCCCATTTTTCATGAGATGGACTTAAAGATCTAAAATTCATTCCAGATGCACAATATTACCATTTCTCTCAAACATTGTTCACAAATCAGTCTAAATGTGTGATAGTGAGCACTTCTGCTTTGCTGAGATAATCCATCCCACCTCACAGGTTGTGCCACATCAAGATGCTGATCTGACATCATGATTAGTGCACAGGTGTACTTTATACTGCCCACAATAAAAGGCCACCCTGAAATGTGCAGTTTTGTCTCACAGCAAAATGCCACAGATGCCACAAGCATTGAGGGAGCGTGCACTTGGCATGCTGACAGCAGGAATGTCAACCAGATCTGTTGCTCGTGCATTGAATGTTCATTTCTCCACCATAAGCCGTCTCCAAAGGCGTTTCAGAGAATATGGCAGTACATCCAACCGGCCTCACAACCGCAGACCACGTGTAACCACACCAGCCCAGGACCTCCACATCCAGCAGGTTCACCTCCAAGATCGTCTGAGACCAGCCACTCAGACAGCTGCTGAAACAATTGGTTTGCATAACCAAACAATTTCTGCACAAACTGTCAGAAACCGTCTCAGGAAGCTCAACTGCATGCTCGTCGTCCTCATCGGGGTCTTGACCTGACTCCAGCTCGTCGCCGTAACAGACTTGAGTGGGCAAATGCTCACATTCGATGGCGTCTGGCACGTTGGAGAGGTGTTCTCTTCACGGATGAATCTCGGTTTACATTGTTCAGGGCAGATGGCAGACAGCGTGTGTGGCGTCGTGTGGGTGAGCGCTTTGCTGATGTCAATGTTGTGGATCGAGTGGCCCATGGTGGTGGTGGGGTTATGGTATGGGCAGGCATCTGTTATGGACGAAGAACACAGGTGCATTTTATTGATGGCATTTTGAATGCACAGAGATACCGTGATGAGATCCTGAGGCCCATTGTTGTGCCATACATCCATGAACATCACCTCATGTTTCAGCGAGATAATGCACGGCCCCATGTTGCAAGGATCTGTACACAATTCTTGGAAGCTGAAAATGTCCCAGTTCTTGCATGGCCAGCATACTCACGGACATGTCACCCATTGAGCATGTTTGGGATGTGCTTGACCGGCGAATACGACAGCGTGTACCAGTTCCCACTAATATCCAGCAACTTCGCACAGCCATTGAAGAGGAGTGGACCAACATTCCACAGGCCACAATTGACAATCTGATAAACTCTATGGGAAGAAGATGTGTTGCACTGCATGAGGCAAATGGTGGTCACACCAGATACTGACTGGTTCTGAGTCCCCAGACCCCCAATAAAGCAAAAAACTGCACATTTCAGGGTGGCCTTTTATTGTGGGCAGTATAAGGTACACCTGTGCACTAATCATGATGTCAGATCAGCATCTTGATGTGGCACACCTGTGAGGTGGGATGGATTATCTCAGCAAAGCAGAAGTGCTCACTATCACACATTTGGACTGATTTGTGAACAATGTTTGAGAGAAATGGTAATATTGTGTATCTGGAATGAATTTTAGATCTTTAAGTCCATCTCATGAAAAATGGGAGCAGAAACAAAGGTGTTGCGTTTATATTTTTGTTGAGTGTATATATATATATATATATACTGTATATAAAGAGGCCGGATTAAAAGTGGTTGCACAGTCGATTTTCTTTCATCCATTGTTTGAGGTGCAATTTGAAAGTGACCAGTGATGGACATTCTCTTATGGACAGAGGAAGCCTATTCCAATAGTGCGTCTCCTTTACGGACAACACAGTTTGACCGAAAGTGGTGCGTCTGTGTGCTACCTCGCAGTGTCCTCGAGCTGTGGCCCTGGTGCCCATCCCACCCACAGTCTTAACTTTTATGAAGTCCCGAAGTGGAGGAGGCGCTAGATTGTGCAAAACTTTGTATATCAAACATGAGTTTTTAAAATGAACACAATTATCAAAACTGAGTAAACTATGCTTATCTAAAACAGTGCAATGATGAAATGAATAAGGTTTATTGTCGAGGATTTTTATTGCCTTTTTAAAAAAGAGATTCAATGGGTTTGAGTGTTGTTTCAACAGCAAGTGACCAGGAGGTGATGCAGTAGTCTATATGTGAAAAGATCATAGTGTGTAAAAACATTCTAGCAGCTTCAGGGTCATAAAAGGCCAATAAAAACGACTTGGTGAGTGAAAAACATTAAGCTAACACCTAACTGACTGCTATGATGCTAAAGTCACGCCGCCTTGTTGTAGATCTGCGGCAGATGTTGGAAGCGGACTGGATCTCTTTTGCTGCGCAGGGAGGAAACTGGGGTGAGTCTGGGCTAGCTCTAACATAAAAATATATTAAGATCAGAAGATAACCACCACTTTTATAACTAGAACTGCTTGCCGTGTGTGTGTGGAAAATCTCAACGGAAAAACAACTGACATTGAGGCACTCGGTGAGTCTGAAACCAGCTGTTAGCCGATAGCTCACTTAGCCTCGCGCTAGCCATTAATGTACAATTTGTCTCGTTCTGCTTCCATGACAACACTCCAGGCGCACGTTAATGCCCCTTTGTGGCTTGTTCTTAAAGTATTGCACCAGTTTTAAATCAATCTTTATTTTTATAGCGCTTTTCATACATTTAATGTAACACAAAGTGCTTTACAGATTTAAAAACATTCTCTCACACCCACCTCCTCCCACAAATACATTGTCGTATTCACACTCTCCCTACCCACCTTCCCAGAGACACACCACACAAGCACACAACACACACACACTCAAGGTAAAACAATGGACATAAGCTGGGATAAGGCTGAGGTAAGGCTGGGTACAGATAACGAAACACCATCCAAGGAGCCGTCTGCATCGGGGAATAAAAGTCAGCTCAGAGTCAAAATCACACCCAGGTTTTTCACCTTTGAGGAAGGATTAAAAGACTCTCTGGGCCTCAGGACCGATGACTAAAACTTCAGTTTTGTCCTGGTTAAGCTGGAGAAAGTTTTCTGCCATCCAGGATTTGATATCTAAAATGCAGTTAAAAAGTGCATCCATTGGCCGGTGTCATCAGGAGACATGGAGATGTACAACTGTGTATCATCAGCGTAACTATGAAAGTTGACTCCATGTCTCCTGATGACATCACCAAGAGGGAACCCTGGGGCACACCACATGTAATTTCATGGACCTTAGAGGAGCAGGTATCCACACTCACCATGAATGTCCTGTCTGTGAGGTAGGATGTAAACCATTTGTGGACAGCACCAGAGAGGCCGATGTGTTTAAACGAGTTAAAAGAATAGTGTGGTCGACTGTATCAAAGGCAGCGCTCAGATCCAGTAGAACCAACACTGTGACCTTCTGTGAGTCATAATTTAATCTAAGATCATTTAAAATCTTTAAAAGGGCCGTCTCGGTGCTGTGGTTTACCCTAAATCCAGACTGGAATTTCTCAAGGACGTTATCTGCAGTAATAAAATCATTAAGTTGGATGAAGACAAGTTTTTCTAAGATTTTGCTTAAGAATGGTAAGTTGGATACCGGTCTAAAATTGTTAAAATCATTAAAATCCAAATTGCTCTTCTTCAGTAGAGGCCTCACCACCGCCCCCTTAAAGGCAGCAGGGAAGACCCCGTCTGAAGAGAGCAATTCATCATGTTTAAAAGTTCATCTTTAAAGGATCCATAGAATGTTTTAAAAAACGGTGTTGGGACCGGGTCTAAAAGACATGTGGTGGGCCTCACTGAGGAGAAAACTTTATCAAGCATCTCAGCATTAACCTGGACAAAACTGTGCAGTGTTTCCTCTGGAACAAATAGACAACCAGATGTATTTAAACCCGTGTTACTTTGGGTAGATAAAATAGTGTCTATCTTCCCCTGAAGTGGTCTGCAAACGCCTCGCAAAGGCAATCTGTGGGAGTTTCATGGAAAGCTTTAGGATCATGGTGAAGAAGGTTGTCAATGGTTGAATAAAATAACTTTAGTATTATTTTTATTGTCCGATATGATTTTGGTGAAGTATGAATTTCTTGAGTTTCTAACTGCTTTATTGTATGTTTTCAACTGTTTGTCATAAATTTGGTAATTGATTGTAATTTTATTTTTCCTCCATTTTCTTTCCAGCACCCTGCAATTTCTTTTTTGTTTTTTGAGTTCCTCATTTCTCCATGGAGGCGTGGGTTTAACTTGTATAGGTTTTAGTTTTAGAGGCGCAACCAGGTCAAGGGCAGATTGAAGCCTACTGTTAAAATCCTCAACAATAAAATCACAGGGTGCAGGTAAAACCAAGGGTGTTTGACTAAGACATCAATAAAACTTGCAGCCACTTCGGGGTTAGATGGCGCTTCCCTACAGTTCTCAAGGAGGTCGCACGCTGGATGGAAGAGGTGATTTGTAACGCCCAGAGTTCTGTCTGACCAACCAGTATAGTGTGGACAAAAATGCAGAGCCAGGTTCTGATTTTAAAAGATTAAACTTGATTACAAAAGGCTTAAAAATATTAAAAGGGAATTAAAATGGGGGATTTATCCAAAAGTGCAGGTGTGCTGAATTGTCAGGCAAAGGGGGAAGTCAGTGGAGGAGTTCGGGTCAATTCCTTCAGCCCGATACTGGCAAGGCCGTGCAGCGCTGATGCAATGCGGACAGACTTAGAATTTGACTGAGACCCACACGATTTCTCCTCCCAGGGCCACTTCCATAGATCCCCCTTCCAGCACACCTGAACAGGAATAGACCAGAGACACAGAGAGACAGAGTGGTGTGAGTCTGCTGCTTAAATGGAGTGAGTGTTTCCTAGAGCTGATTCCCTGCACCTGTGTCACCACACCCACAAGACACGCCCACAGCACACACACAAAGAAGAGGAGGTGGGGGATACAGCTCACCAGGTTACAATAAAAGTATGGAGCTCAAATATGAATTACAGTTAAAATCAGATGTGCATCGGGTAGAAAACGTGGTGGTTGAATGACTGTAGGGGCGAGGGCTGGTGATAACTGGGACAGTTTGCTGAGGTGGAGAGCAGGAGGTTCTAAGAGGGAGGGGCGAAGGAGTGGTGGGCTTGGGAGAGGAGGCAGGTGGGGAGGAATCAGTGGATGCAGGCAGTCAATACATTTCCAAGTGGGTTGATGTGAAGAGACAAGGCAACTTTATACCGCGCATTTCGTACACAAGGCAACTCAATGCGTCAGGAGGACTCCGTGCCAGATCGGAGCGAAGAGCACCCCCCGTAGCCAAGGCAGGGCTCTCCGCTGGTTTGCGGCGAGGAAGCCCTTCCCCGGAGCGCCTACATTCGGCAGGGACTCACTCCCTCCGCGCGCTGTCCCGAGTTGTTTCTTTGCGCTCGTTGCCATTGCCCCGCGGAGCTGGAGCGGAGCTATGGGAGAGGCCCACTGGAGCCGTCGGGGAGCTAGCTGCTACAGCCTTGGGATCCGTTTCCTGATGGTCTGGAGCGATGGGACTGGTGGGGACGTCTTCATCCGTGAAGGCTGCGAAGCGGTTGAAGAGGGACCGGCCCTGGAGCTGCGGCGGCAGGCTTCTTTGTTTGCCCCGGATCACGATATCCACCCGGGAGGACTGGTTTCCAGGAGATGGGGTTGAGCAGGATGACGGGCGTGAGCAGGTAAGGGGGTCCCAGGCTAGCGTGTCCTGCAGCGAGGCGCTCTTATGATATTTGCTGTGACTGTTGGTGAGCAATGTCCATGAATCAACTAAGGAGCTTTTCATTGTCTTTGAGCTGCTCTACCAGTCTCTGATTATGAAGTTTTAAGTCTGCTATAGTTTTGACTGAGTCATGGTCTTCTGAGGCATGACAAGGACAGAGACAGCTAGCTGTCTACCTGCTGGGACCGGCTGGGTAGCGAATTGTGCAAAGATTTGTAATCCAATCAGCCCGGGTAAGCAGTTAAGGTCGCAGATCAAATCCAATAAAATGTCACCATAAAATGCTGGATAAAAACAATAGAAGAAAAACTTCGCACATCAATTACTTGAGGCAGATGTGTTGGAGATGAGGGAAAATCCCAGCGTACATTGATAAAAAATATTACTTCCCGCAGACTGCCAACCTTGCAAAAATAGTTTATTAGGATATGGTCAACGTTTCGGTCCTGAGACCTTCATCAGGCAAATTGCTGAAGAGCTCCAGGTGACCAGTCTTAAGTAGGGTGTGACTGGCACCCTCCTCTTAAAGCCTGTTCATACTCCAAGACGCGAGAACTTTGTTCTTGTTCTTGAGGCAAAAAGAACAAGAACAAAGTTCGTCTGGGCTCTGACATTTCATACTCCACAAGACGTGTTGCTGCCGAACTGCCACGCCCCCATTTTCGGCAGCCAAACAATCAAGGAATAACAGAAATAAAACTAGCCATGTTGTCCCGTTTTCCGCACCGGTGTTAGGAAGTAAACATTGGATTCTCACTTCCCGGTTCTGCCAAATTAACCCCACCCACTAAACATGCAGCCAATCACAGCGAGAGTTCTCGCAGCCCTGCCTCCCGAACAAGGTTCTGCTCAGCTCAGGTGTCAAGAACAACGGGAAAAAAACTGCCAAACAGGAGCTCCGAGAACAAAATGATGTCATTTTTCTCTGGGTGCGAGAAAAAAGTTTTCACGTCTTATGGAGTATGAACAGGCCTTTAAAGGGACACTGTGCCAAAAACAACAAAACCCCTTAATACATATCAAACAGGCCTTAGAAAAGTAGATAAAATATATACATTATAAACAGCAGTGCATCTGATTACATAAATCTATGGATGTAGACCACAGGTGGAACAAAAGAACCTGGTGGAGCTGCATCCATCCTAACATGTAAACAACATGGTCACAATACACAATAAATGATCACTATAGTCAGGTTACAAAAAAAAGTTAAATTCATCGTTGAGGCCTTTAGGAGCCAACGTTTGTAAAGCGTGGATCCAATAAGACTCTCTTTGCTTGAGGAGTGGAGGGGGGACATGTTCAGTGCCATAGAACCTCAGAGAACAGACATCATGTTTGTTATCATTAAATGTATAGCAACTGGGTAATCCCGATCAGTCCTCCGGATGGAGCTCTTGTGCTCGCTAATGCGTTGTAAGCATGTAAATGACATGGGTTGATGAACAGTGATTACACTTTTTATTGTTTTGTTTTTTTCTAGTGTCAGGATGTACAAAATGATTTATTTTGACTCTTACATTGGGCACAGTTACCACAACGATAGTTCCATTGGGCAAAGGGCGTAACAATGTTTGTGAGGCTAATTTAGGTTTAGAATGGAAGTTGACACGGACCAAAACATCTCTAAGATTTTTACCTCTTTTATTGACAAAAAGGGGAGGATGTTTAAAAATTGAGGAGATTTCAGGGTCTGATTTTAGAATATGCCAGTGTTGCAAAAAAAAAAAAACTTTTAATGGCAGGTGTAACGCTGCCCCAAATATCCTCCACAATTTGATTAGATTTTTTTATTTCGAGCTACACAACACAGGCACAAAAGCCAGAAAAAATATAATAAAAGAAAAAATAATTAACATTCTAGCTCGAAAAGGAGTGGGAAGAAGACAAGCTTATTGACTCCCACCCCTGTTCATAAACTTAAATAATAATGTGGTTGCAACAGTAACAATGTTTAGTTCTTAGTATCTTACAAAACAATAAAGTTGGTTACATATTTACAGATTAAGTCAACATTCATAGTATGTTACACTTTATAACAAGTTTATAATTTGTTTCCTATACCCATTTTATTACCATGTTGGTATTACTGTTATTCACCATCATCATTACAGCCCATATACATTACTCTGTATCAAAGTGTTTGAGTGATACATAACATACTCCACATTTATTCATGAAAGGCACAATATCGCAGACTGATTGATGCTCATGATAACAAGATAGTCTTAAGATATGTGTTAAAAAGGATTCGGGGCTTTTCTTTTTTCTTTCCTGGTCTGGACCTGCTGCCAGAGGGGAGCAGCCCCCGAGCAACAGGACCATCATTGTAAGTGTCCTATACTGTGCATTAAAAGAGACAAGATTTAGGAGTCTGCTGCCAGAAGAGGCTTTCCTCGAGCTGCCGGCCCCCACATGTCTGCCCTGTACTACGGTTATGTTGAATGCGGAGTACATAGATATGTGCATGTTTAATTGTAAGAATTAATTCCTTTATATTACCATCAGCATCAATAGCAATACTGCTGTCTGGATCGATTAAATTTGATTCTAAGAATAATATATAAATTGTTAGGTATTTATCCTGGGCTGTTAAAATAATGCTGATAACACAACAGCAATAGTAATAACAATGGCAATAACAATTACCCCTCCTAATCAATTCTTATACTAATATGACAGAATACATTTTAAATAGCTATGATTAATAAAAATAAAGAAGACAAGAAAAATAAATAAAGAAAGAAAGAAAACAACAGCAAAACAAAATACAAAACAAAAATACAGTCAAGACATACAGTATAGTTAATGTAAGATATTACTAATACAATATAGTCACCTAGTTATTTCTTATTTACTAAATTAAATATTATATCCTCTTACAATAATAATAACAATAATAACAATAATAATAATAATAACAATAATAATACCAGTAATGGTATTATTTTTATGTAACACCCATTAGCAATCAAGTACCCATTTCCTCTTTCTGGTACTTTGACCATACCATTTTTTTATATCTTGATTTGAAATGATGAATATTTGGCATTGTTTGAGCTCTGCCCCCAATTTGTTCCAGAGTTTAACTCCACATACAGACACACACATACTTTCCTAGTGGAAGACACTGCTTGAACTTAAAGTTATCACACCCCCTCAGTTATATCTCCCTTCTGTGCGTGCAAAAAGCATTTGTATCCTTGCAGGTAGCACATTTTGTTGGCTTTAAACAGAAGTTGGGCAGTAGAGAAGTCAACTAAATCAGACATTTTTAACAGTTTAGTCTGCAGAAATAGTATATATGTGTGATCATAATATCCTACTTTGTGTATAATTCTTACAGCCCGTTTTTGGAGTATAACAAGGGGGTGTAATGAACTTTTATAGTTATTGCCCCAAACTTCTACACAGTAATTTAGATATGGCAAAACTAATGAACCATATAATAGAAATAATGCATTGTAATTTAAGAAAAACTTTGCTTTATTAATGATTGAGATGCTTTTGGAGACTTTACCTTGTATGTGTCTTATGTGTGGTTTCCAGCTTAATTTACTGTCAATGGTGACTCCTAAGAATTTAATTTCAGATACTGTATCTAGGACTACACCGTCTATATTTACTGGGTCTGGTTTTCCATTATAACTACCAAAGAACATTACTTTTGTTTATTTAAGTTGAGGGACAATTTGTTAATGTCCATCCATGTTTTAATTTCCTTAGTTCACAATTTATGTTAGTTACTAAATTACTATAATTGTCGTTAGAATAGAAATGTTTGTGTCATCTGCGAAAATGACTAATTTTAATAATTTTGACACATTAAAAATGTCATTAATATATACATTGAACAACTTTGGTCCTAATACAGATCCTTGTGGGACCCCACAACCAATGTCCAAATATCCTGATGTAAACTCCCCCATCTTCACATACTGTTGTCTCCCAGTTAAATAGCTTTGAATCCAGCTCAAAGCCACTCCCTTATGCCATATCTGTCTAATTTTTTTAATAATATAGAATGATTAAGTGTATCAAATGCTTTTTCAAGTCAATGAATATTCCAGCTGCATGTTTCTTTCCCTCTAAGCTATTAGTAATCTCTTCTATTGCATCGATGATGGCCATTGAAGTTGACCTTGCTGCTCGAAACCCGTACTGACCTTCATTGATTAGTTTATGCTTATCTATGAAATTGTCCATTCTACTGTTATAAAGTTTCTCTAAGATTTTGGAAAACTGGGGGAGCAGAGACACAGGTCTATAGTTAGTGAAGATGTGTTTGTTCCCATTTTTATGTATAGGTATAACTTTTGCAATTTTCATTTTATTTGGAAATGTTCCTGTTTGAAACGATAGGTTGCATATGTAGGTTAATGGTTTCACTATACTATATATAATTTGTTTAACCAGTGTCATATCTATATCAAAACAGTCTGTAGACGATTTGTTCTTACACCCGTTAATGACATCTATTATTTCTGTTTCAGTTACTCCAGACAAAAACATAGTTTTTGAATTAATGTCTATCAATGACTCCAGTTCGTTGCTACTACACTCCGGAATCTCTGCTGCCAGATCCGGTCCAACATTTACAAAAAAACTATTAAGCTTTTCCACAATATCATTCATATTATGGTTGTCATTGATCCCATCAGTGAAATATTTGGATATGAATTATTTTTTGCATTACCTTTGATTATAGTGTTTAGTATTCCCCATACCCCTTTCATGTTGTTCTTGTATTTATATAATAGATTGGTATAATATAGTTTCTTACTATTCCTTAATATATCGGTCAGTTTATTTTTATATATTTTATATCTGCTTTCAGATTCATCTGTTCTTAATCTAATGAATTGTCTATATAGAGAGTTTTTCTTCTTACAAGCATTTTGTAAACCCTTGGTTAGCCACGGACATTTTGTCATTTTGCTGTTTTTACTAAATTGCCGAATTGGACAGTGTTTATTGTATGCTATACTAAAAATTTCCATGAAAGTATCATAGGCACTATCTACATCATTCTTGTTATATACCTCGTTCCAATCTTGTTTTATTAAGTCACTATAAAGTGAGTATATTGAGTCTTCAGTTCTTACGCGTTTATAAAATATTTTTGAGGTGATTTTTGATCTAACTCATTATCATCATACACCGTGAATACGGGCAGATGATCCGTTATATCACAAACCATTAAACCGCTGGTATTTGTGAACTGCATATTATTAGTGAAGATGTTGTCAATGAGGGTAGCACTGCTCGCTGTTATTCTGCTAGGTCTTGTGATAGTCGGGTATAAACTCATACTGTACATGCGATTAATATACTCATCAGTTGTCTTGTGTTTATTTGGATTTAACAAGTCAATATTGTAAACCCCACAGATATATAATACCTTGTTATTTATTTCTGAGAATGTTTTTTCTGCCCAATTTGTAAATATTTCCACACATGAACCCGGGACCTGTATAAACAACTAACTATTATGTTTTTCTTTTTTTCATTAATAATTTCTATTGATGAGCATTCAAGTAAGTTGTTTATTGATGCTGTCATATTTTCTAATATTTTGAATTTAAATTTCTTAAGGACGTATATAGCAACTCCTCCTCCCCTTTATTGGTTCTGTTTACATAGTTTAACGTATAATTGTTTAACTCAAACATAATGCCTTTATCCTCATTAAACCATGTCTCTGATATTGCAATGATACTAAATGGTTGTTCAAACTGTTGTAAGTATTCTTTTATTGCATCGAAATTCGCGTACATGCTTCTACTGTTGAAATGGATAATTGAGAATTTCCCTTCTGTTTTAATAGAGTTGTTGAATTCATTCTCAGTGTAGTATTTGCAATTAGTTGCATTAGATGTTAAAAGAGGTTATCTGGGTCTATCTGATCCTCCAAGTCTAGTACATTATGCTCGGTGTATTCTGAAGTTTTCAGATCTAAGAGCTCATAATCCTAGATCCTTTGCTGTAATCCTAGATCACTGCTATCAGAGTATATGTAGTATGATTGGATGTCATTGTATAAGTATATGCAGATATTGTTTGTATGTGTATATATATATATCTATATATATATATTATTTATTATATATATTTCCCCCCCCCCCTTATTATCTCATTGACCCACTACTGGATTCATTCATACCTATTCAGTTCATCTATGTCTCTTATAACCAATACTTTAGCTTTTTCAGGTGGTCCATTAAGTTTAATGTATATTTTACAATTCATAACCCAGGTGTTCTGTATTTTATTTTGTTTCCTCAAAAATCTGGCTTGTTTAGCAATGTCCGCGTTTTTTTTAGTCAGGTGATCATTCAGAAAAATGTTTGTACCTCTCAGTTTTTTTCCTTGCTTCATCAATGCGATCTTGTGTTTTCGATTGGCAAATCTCAGGATCACAGCTGGCTGAATGTTGTCTCTCGTGGGGAGAGGATGACAGGCCTCAATCATATTCGCGTCCACATGTATGTTGTTGGACACGAGAAAGTCCACAACCTGCTTCTCTGCAGAGTTCACCTCCTGTTCACTAGGCTCTCCCCCGCTGCCCGCCACCACAGCGTGTGCATATGAGCGGGGCTTGATTTTCAGTCCAGTCACAATAACATCGTTCAGTCTTGAATATTGTTCTAGGTCCTCTACTTTTTTTCCAACACGGATATCCATCCATCCATCCATCCATCCATTTTCTTCCGCTTTATCCGGGGCCGGGTCGCGGAGGCAGCAGTCTCAGCAGAGATGCCCAGACTTCCCGATCCACGCACACCTCCTCCAACTGTTCTGGGGGACCCGAGGCGACACCAGGCCAGCTCGGAGACATAGTCCACCAGCGTGTCCTGGGCCTTCCACGAGGCCTCCTCCCAATAGGACATGCCTGGAACACCTCCCGAGGGAGGCGACCAGGAGGCATCCGGAACAGATGCCCTAGCCACCTCAGCTGGCTCCTTTCGACGTGAAGGAGTAGCGACTCTACCCCGAGCTCCTCCCGGGTAACACGGATATCCTTTTGTCTTTTTCCTCAATACGCACACGTAGCTCCGATACTTCCTCCACAAGTTTCAGAATCTTGTCCTGTTTATCCTTTATATCACTTACGTCCTTTGAGAGAAAGTCCAGCGCTTTTTTAATATCCTCCACCTCCTCCATAGCTCGAGTTTTTGGTGGTATAGGCATCAGGCTAGCTAGTTGTTGTATGCTGGTCTGGCGAGGCAGCCAACTAGCTGTTGCAGAGCTAGCTTCTCACAACGCACTATTCCAGATGTTCTTTGTCAATACCTGCAATGTCCTTATTCCTTTTACTGCTAAAGTCCATATTCCTTTAACCGTAACCAAACCAAACCAAACTTATAATCCAAGGCAATCCAAGATATCAAACGTCACAAACGGAGCCACAAACAGAGCTCCGCACAACCACCGTGCACCGGAACCGGGACTCCCCCCCTTCAGTCACAATCACCCTTCAGTCTCCACGATAGTGATCCACGCCGGTATCAACGACCTCAAACTTCAGCAGTCAGAAAAACTCAACCAAGACTTCATTTCACTCATCAACACCATTAAAAACAACAATAAAACTTGCATCGTTTCTGGACCATTCTCTGTGCCCCGTTTTGGGATAGAAAATTTAGCAGAGCGAGGCTGCTCCATTTGTTTTTAAAGAACTACTGCATAAAGAATAACATCCCATACGTGGACAATTTCTTAACATTTTTTAACAGGCCTGGACTTTTCAGAAAGGACAGACTACACCCCAACTTCACCGGATCCCACCTGTTCTCACAGAACATTCAACTTACAATAGAATCAGCAGCATGAAGGTCTCCCCCCACACCCACCATAACGGATATTCCTGCTTTTATCAGCAGAGAGCGCACCAAAGGTAAGACTACTCGCACTGTTAATACTAATAACCTCAGACCTATCACCAAAGCTCAGTCATCACATAGTTCCTTAGATACTCAGTCTCCTACCACAGTGAACATGGCTCTATTAAATGTCCGCTCTCTGCCGAATAAGTCTTTTATTGTAAATGATTTGATTTTAGATAATAATCTTGATTGTTTCTAACTGAAACCTGGCTGGGTGCGGATGCGAATGCCGTTCTTGCTGAGGCCTCTCCACCTAATTTTAGCAGTGTCTTTTCAACCAGAAATGGAAAAAGGGGAGGTGGCACTGCCTCTATAAGCATAAATACTCTTGCCACCAAACCCATTTTATTCGATCAATACACGAGTTATTCGATCAAAACACGAGTTTCGAGCACCACACAATTATTTTTAATAACCCCCAGATTTTATGTGTCACAATCTATAGACCGCCCAAAAGATGTCCCCTTTTTATTAATGAATTCTCAGACTTTCTATCTATTTTACATACCTCCTTTAATATGATAATTTTAACTGGGGATTTTAATCTACACATAGACCCCATTACTGCAGAGTTTTTAAATGTTCTTAATTATATGGATTTCACCCAACACGTCACACAGCCAACTCATGAGAAAGGGCACAGTCTGGACCTGGTCATCACATACATACATACATATATGTATATATATATATATGTATATATATCTGTATATATATATATGTATATATATATATATGTATATATATATATATATATGTATATATATATATGTATATATATATATATATATATAGTAGTGTAGTAGATGGGAGATCCATCTACTACACGGTCTCATAACTGCAATAATAAAACAGTGGCACAAACACTGTTTACTTATTTAAAAAAGCATAGAGAGAGGAGTGAGGACGCAATATAGAATATAAATAAACAAAATAATAACAAAATGTGCTGTGAGACGCAGGACGTAGATGTTGAACACCGAACACTGCTGCCACGTTAACCGGTAGCATATCAGAAAGCAGTAAACAAAAATAATGGACATTTATTAACCATTACACGTTTCAATATTTCTATTGATTCCAATTGTATTTAAAAACGGGAAACACAATTAAACACGGAATAACCACTGATCGAAGGCTACATGCCTTTGATCTTTGTTTTTGTTTTTTTTAGGCTAATATTATTATTTTATGTATTTTTTGTTTTTAGTCCAAATCAGAAATGCATCAAATTAAAGTTCAAGTTATAAAAATGCTAAGTTTGAGAGGGACAGTTTAATTGTGAGTGGTGCATAAAGTGGGGCAACAAAAGCACAATGACGCACGCGCCCTGAACAGAATAATATTCAAATATAGCCGCAAAGCGGCGATTATCGGCCCTCGCCGACCGCCCTGCCTGCCTGTCTCCCTCAATCTAAAATTATGGTATTGCTACTGCCTTTATGTTTGTTTTTAACTTTTTTCCCAAGGGATCTTAGTTTTAGGATTTTTGGAATGCGCTAACGCGCACTCCGCGCTCAATTTGACATTATACAGAGAAAAATTAGTATGAATTTGTATCACACTATATCTGCAAACTGAAGCATATTTTTACATTTTACTTAGGGCTGCGGCTGCGCCGCAGATCATCCACAAAGGTTATCCAAGTACTTTGGAAAACCTTTGGTTCCTCACTTCTCGCTGAATTATGGAGTTTAACATTTTTCCATCAGAATAAAATGGGACGTTCTGGTCATCGCTACGGCAACACCGTGAAAAATATGGCATGGGTGTGATTGACTTTTCTGATCGGAACGACCAAATAGAAATTTGTGCCAAATTATTTTAATTTTCGTAAAACTAAAATTTGTACTCTCCATATAATTCCTATAGGGGGCGCTATCGCGCCCAATTTGAATTTTGCCAAATGAAAGTGTTTAGGACTGAGACTTTAACAACTGATAACAAAATGAGCGAAATCGGGCTTCATATGTGCGAATGGGAGCCATTTTTTGTTTGTGAAAATCTCAAAATACTTCGTACAGTTTGCGGCTTCGCCGCATAAAACGTAAAACTTAGAAAAATAATTTGGATAACTTTTAAAGTTCTACTTCTCAAGATTATTTTCCACCCAAAATTAGGTTATTCCGATAAACGCTCCCGTTTTAATCAATTATTTACTACGTATGATTTGTCACGAAGTAGCCTCTCCATGTTTAAGCTAGCAGTATTGGTATATTTAAAATCGTAAACTTTTAGGTTCAAACCAACTACAGTAGACACCTGTTAGGTTTGTCGCCTTACACGCGTGATTTACACGAGACATCACGTGTGAAACACGCGTCTTTTATTTATTTTTTCCCCCAGTGACGCTGCAATGACCCAAACAACCACCAGGTGGCACTTGTGAGCAGGGTTAGGAACATTGGCTTCTCACCACTCTTTCTTCTTTCTTCACCGGCCAGCTTTTCTGTGGCTTTATAGCTCAATGATAAGGGGCTAGACTCTGATCCAGGAGGACCCTGGTTCAAGTACAGGTTATGGTCCTTTAGATTACATTTTGTAAATGGGTCGCCATGATTCATTCTATAAAAAGTCCACTCTCACAATATAGTTTATTGTAAAAACGTGAAACTATCACGCAGTAGCGTGCTGGGACCTCATTTTGGACCTGCTTTTAACCTCTTAACTCCCACCTGAACCGAGCAAGTTTTCTCCAGTGTTAAATAAAGGAGCAGTGGAGAGGGTGGGCGCATTTCTCAGTCCCTCTACAGTGGCTCATGATGTTTTGGGCAAAGGCAGTGACAGGTGCAGGCTAGTCTGTATTTCACAACAAAGCGCTGAAGTTCGACGTGTGCGTTTTACACTCAGACACTGGAGCTGTCGCTCGAGGCTTTAAAGAGCCTGAAAAGTGGATGCGCCCCGGTCACAGCGCTGACCACGCCACACACTCCCCTTCCTTCAAAACACTGTCCAAAAACAAGTCCTTCTCCACGAAGCAGCGCGCATGGGGTTGTGTGTGTGGCACTGAGTTGACAGGTTGGGGTGGGGGTAGGGCAGAGCGGGATCATTTACATATCTATAGGAATAGCCTCACATCGTTTACTTTTCACTCCACAAACCCAGCGTAACTCTATCTAACCATAAACCGAACATATGAGTCGGATTGTTCTCAAATAAAAAATGACTTAAAGCTAGAGATGTGCTGATTATATTCATGGATGAGTATAAGTAGAGTTCTTAGTTTTGTGTAAACAGCAGGTTTGTCCTTCGCACACAGGCTGCGGCTGCAAGTTTTACAACACCTTTTTCTCTCTTTCTCTCTCTCTCTCTCTTTTCAGTCCCGGCATCAAGAGGGGCGTGAGGGGGCGTCGCCCCCTTACGCGGACAGTTCCGCCCCCTCAGTCAAAATGTAGTGTTTTCATTTTTTTAATATATTGTTTTCAGTCTATGACGTGTTCAAAACAACCCAAAACCCGGAAGAAACCCCACTGACTCTAATGAACAGTTTTGGAATTTCAAATTCAGAGTTTCCAGTGGTCCTTGAACCCATCACGCACCTGCTTACTATGTCATCAGTGCATCATCCCGCCATAAGGAGTAGCCTGTAGCCATGGATCTAATATAATAAACGCCTGTAGCCAGCAGTTATATTTTCTGTTCAGAATGGAGTGTTTGTGAGCGTGGGAAAATGTGCGTGTCCCGATTGGTCAATTGTGTCACAACAACAGTGCGCAGTGCAAGGCTACTACTGCTACGAAGCCTTCAACTTGGCTATAGTTCTGTCATATGGAGATAAAAGTCGGCGACACCAAGAAGCGGGACATATTTCAGTGGATTTAATAAGAGAAGGAGACGGGCCTCAGCCCTGAGATGGAGGAGGTGGAGGAGACAGCGGAGAAAGCGGAGAGAGGCGAGCCGCTAGTGGCGAGGTGAAGCTGAACAGTTCGTCTCCAAACTCAGTAAGTGCCGCTAAATTCTGTTTGCGGTTGAAATGTAGCTTGAAAAGGTGGTTCTCGTGAATGTTTGGTGATATAAAGTTGTGCTGTTTCGTGTGGGGCTGTGGCCATGAAATGAGTTGTTTGTGCCGCTGTTTTGAAAGAGACATGAAAAAGGAGGCGCGGCGGTGTTTTTCTGTCTTTATTTCACTCTGTCATTGGCCGCTGCTTTCTGTGTGTTCACTTTGGGGACGGTAAAATCACCCACGTTTCTCCTGTGCGTCCAAAATCGGGCTTAAACATCAAACATGTTTGATTTCCTGCAACTGTAGCCCAGTTGCGTCTGACTGCTGCCCACACTACACGATTCGAACGCCAGTCCAGTCGTGACCCCCCCACACTACGCAACACGACTCTGTGTGACTGCCTTCGACTAAACACGACTCGGAAAGACTCGGCGCGACCGAGAATTGTATCAAAATCGGGCATAAAAATCGTGTAGTGTGAGCTGACCCTAACGTCATCGCCCCCTCTTGGTTTTCAGCCGCCCCCCTTCTGTACTGAGCTGGCGCCGGGACTGTCTCTCTTCTCTCTGAGGTGAGTGTAGCGCAGACCGGTGCACGTGGAGCTTGATAAACATGTAAACTTTAAATACAATTGGAATTCAACTCCACAATCAGCAACTTGCTGTCTCTGGTATGCTCTTACTTTGAAATAGCATTCAATAGCAACACATTTAAACATAAATACATTCTCACGATATTGCTAATAAAAAATTAGGACTGGCCAGGGCTCGAACCTCGATCATCCAAGCGACAGTCTTGGACAATTGTGATGCGCCACACAACGGATCTAATAGGAGAGAGCGCTGAGTGAATGAGCCGCTGTTTTTCCCCTAAAATAAAATAAAGATTTAAAACGCCTTATATGCAAGTTAATGCAGATGTTTGCCATATGATCTGCTACTCCTGTGCATTTGCGTTTTAGAATTTCTAATTAATGGTAGCTGTATGTAACATGTAATAAAGTAATATACAGAAAGGAGGGAGGAGGGGGGCGAGCGGACACGGGCGAGCGTGCACGCAACACTCATTATCCCAGCTCTGCCTCCCCCACCCCAACCTGTGGACATACTCTGAAATCCTGGGTGAGACTCGGCTCTCATCGTTCACTTAAAAGAGCCGGCTCTTTGTACCGACTTGTTCGCAGTGGCCCATGTAAAAAGAGAAAGCGTTACAAAAGCTTCAAAGACGTACGTACTCGAACCGGGACCTTTTGCACCAAAGACCAGCACGTTGTCAGTGAGCTATAAAGCCACAGAGAAGTTGTGGTTTGCAGGCAGATTTATAGATTAACCAGAGCGGTTAATTCGTCAAATTTATTTAGTTTATAAACTGGACAACGATTATGAAACTATCACGTGGATGAAGTTGGTACAGTCCAATCCAGCGGAGATAGATAGGAAGAATGTAGTTTTAGATGAATAAAGGCTGATAACGTTACGTAATTGCACACCAGCGCACGGAGCCAAAATCAGACTGGAATCGAACCCCAGTCTCCCGGGTGCCAACCTGTAACGCTAACCATTCGGCCAGCAGTCTAACTTGGCAAAAAAAGTTTGCACGCAGTGTTATACCTGAGCGTTTAAGTCGCCGGCAGAGCTAAAGCGGACTTAACTTGCCACCTTGTGGCGATAAGATGTAATATATTTCACGCAGCTGCGTGATTCATGAAAAGCGGGAATGAAGACGACAAAACTAAATGGCGTCCACTGTAGTTTGAGGTTGGTTCAGAGCGTGCTGTAGTGGCGTGACTTTGTCTGTGTGTATTTACATACTGGGTAAGCACCACGGAGGAGGAGAGGCAGAGCTGCTTTGATGTGGGTTGTTGACTCATGCTTTAGCAAACAAATGCCACGCAAAAAAGGCTCCAGCAGGTTTTACTCCAAAATGCCTCTGTATTTGGCTCCATGGACTGAACAGTGCTCCGTGAGATGTTCAAATCTTGGGAAATCTTTGTATAACTTAACGCTGCTTTAAACTTCTCCACAGCTTTATCCCTGACCTCTCTGGTGTGCTCCTTGGCCTTCATGATGTTGTTTAGTGACCAATACACTCTGACCATAGCTCTGAGGCCCTCACAGAACAGCTGGAATTATACTGAGAGTAGATTACACACAGCTGGCCTCTATTTAATGGTTAGGGCAAGGTGTGAACATTCTGCAGTCATTAGGAATGTTATAAAGGCAATTTAATGCACTCCGAAAATGCTGTATTAATATTTATGCACGCCCCACTTTTCACTTTTCTATTTTTTGAAAAATAACAGAATCATGTATCATTTTGCTTTCACTTCACAGTTGTCTGTTACTTGTGTGTGAACTTTCAGTAAAAAATTCAAAATAAAATATTTATGTTTATGGTTGTAAACATGACAAAATGTGCAAAAGATCAAGGTGTATTAGTACTTTCGAGAGGCACTGTAGTTACCAATTTGTTTTGTATCTCTTATATTTCATTTCATTTTTAGATGATCTATTTCTTTAAGAATTGTCTGTACAGCTGATTACACTATGTCCATTATCTACATCACTTAACATAACATGACGTGACAGTGGGGAGCTTTACGGGGGTGTGGCTTATCTAAATGAGATGTAAATGAGCCCTATTGTTATTCTCAACAGCTGAGAGAGGTGAGAACTGCCCAAAACTTTGGAGAGCTTTATCAGCCCTTTGGCCTTTTTGGCATTGTTAACTTCAAATCGCAGCTACGTCTCCAAATATGATCAGATTTCCATGTGTTACACATTGTTGGAAAGCTTGTAGACTACACTTTAATAATCTGTGAAAATCTCAAAATGCCTCAGAACTGACTTGTGTCCCTGGTTCTATAGTGACTGGTCACTATAGATATAAAGAAGTAAACAACCAGCTCCCTAGTAATATACAACAAATGTTTGGTAAAAGAGAGGGAAGATACGATCTAAGGGGCACTCATAATCGAAAGTATAATGTATTAATTCTACTATAAAAGTCATTGTATCACCTGGAGAGGTGTAAATCTGTGGAACAATCTAGAGCAGTGGTTCCCAAACTTTTTGGAGCCGTGTACCCCCTGAAGCTTTGGGTGACGAGTCGTGTACCCCCTAGTTTGAAGCGATTGAAAACACTGGGAAGATCACATGTAATACTATGTTTATTTCCTCAATTATTACAGTGAACTCTAGCAGGTTTTCCACATTCAATATATTTTGCTCGTCTGGGTGAGGCTATTAAGAATATGTAAATACAAAAAAATTTAATGAAAATTTTGCCAGTTTTTATATTTTGAAAACAGGCTGTCAGTGTGAATGGGTAAAGCTGAGTGTTTTGCTTTGTCCCAGTGGACCAGGACTCTGCTGCTTTTGTCACTCATTCTGAACTTCAGACTCTGGTTTGGACTCTGCACTCTGGCCCCGCCTCCTCTGCGTCTCACTCAGTCGTACTGTCAAACCACCGTACAGACTCAAGTGTGCTGGTTTAAGCTTTGGTTAAAGCAGAGATAATGTTTACGCAAGACATATCCATCTTTGCGCGTGCCACTGCATATCAGCTCGTAAATTTAAATGTATGTGTTAGATACAAAGTCACAGGTTTAGCGGCAGAGGAGGGCCACAGACGCTTCTCCTTCTCCCCTCGGATCAGAATGAGAGGAAAACTGTTGCAAATCGAAGTCACCGTCAGTCTGACGGCGCACAGGCTCCTGACAGATATTACAAAAATTGCAACTCGATCAAACGTTGGCGCTGCTGTTGTAGCGAGTGCTGTGCGGAGTTTTACGCACTCGGGTCCAAAGCGGCTCTGGAGGTTCGGTTCTGGAGTGGACACGTTTCGCGTGCGGCGGTTTTACGGGTCAATATCGATCAGATTGTGATGAACTTTTTTTCTCCAAAATCTCTTTGCGTACGATCTACAGTTTGGGAACACCTGCTCTAGAGGAACCCTTACAAGGTACTGATAGTCTACAACAATTCAAAAAACAGTATACGTGTGTTTGAGAAATATGCTAAAGACATGTGCCCTTGTTCTTATCATCTACAAGTCATTTTGTAGAATTTGTTTAACCACATCATTGCTGATAGAACCAATGTCACCAACCTCGAACTTTAAGTTGTAATGAATAAAAGGAACTTGAGAAAAATGAATTAGCAAAAGATAACAATGCTCTAACAGCCTGTTCATGGATGGGCACACCCACAGGGCTGTGTGTGTGCCTGTGTATGGGAAATGAAACTTGTCATTCATTAATTGCTTGTACGTAAACAGGTACATGTATGCTTCTGTTAGACATGTGCCTGGATAACTCTGGAAATTGTAATGTTAAGTGTTATATTGTATGAAATCACGAGATGCTGCTTGTATCACCGTTATTATTACCATTAATATTTACCTGCATCTGGACACATGCTTTTCAGTTATGTATATTCTCAGTGTTATGATGGCCTTTTCTTTTGAAAGGACTTACAATTATGTTTTGTATTTCTAGAATTAATCTGAAATGCATGTAAGTACTTACTTTGAATGGGGGGTTAGGCATTTATAAGCTTTCTTGCTTCGGCCTACTCCTTTTGAGTTTTATTTGTTGCAATGATGTAATCATGCAATTTATGTTTATTAAGTGCTCAAATAAACAAACTAGACTAAATTGCTCAAATAAAATACTACACTTTTTCTGTCCTGCACTTTGTATAAGCTGATCTGAATTCTTGTCCCATCCTTTGTTGTAACCGGAGTCAGTCGTAACACCCTTAAATTGCCACTTTGAATAGGGAAATACTGCTGTATAGAGGCAGTGTAAATCTATACCACTCATCAGAAGACTGAGGACAAGCTGCAGACATCAGCAGACTTTAGGTATCCACACAACCTTCTCTTTTGGTAAATGTTGTTAGTCTAAACTGGACAATGTGGAACATATTGTAATGTTTTAGCAGGTCTACGCGCTGAAAATGGGCCGTGCTCTCCTTCTCCTGCTTTTTCTGGGTAAGATATTTTGATATTTGTGGTGTAACATATTATTAATCATACAAGAGCATTAAATTAGATCGACTGATTCAGTGTGTTAGGGACCAAGCAGTGTGGCCATGAGACAAAGGCATTAAATCTAAAAAAAAGTATTTTATTGGCCACAAATATCAGTTGATAAAAGAGGTAGAATTAAAGCTGGATCATTTATTTATGTATTTATGTATGCGTGTTTAGAAAGAAGGGGTCGACTGAGGCGTGGTGCGCTGCAGCTGACTGCAACGAGCGCATGTTGCTTCTTCCCCTTTTCTCTGCTCGTCTTTACATTAACATCGCACATTTTCAAGCTTTCACGGGACATACGACTTTATTCCACTGAGAGTTCAACATTAGAAACACAAGATTGGGCCTTTAGGCTTAAACCTTTTAAATCTACAGGTTAATAATATGATACCTAGCCCAGCGTCGTCACATGGGTCACAGCACTTTTCAGAAAAGAATAAACTCTTTGGAGCCAGGTTTAAAGCAGTGTTTGGGAGGTGTCTGATGATCTTTTACATTTCCAGAGCAGGTCTACAGCCTGAGCTACCCTCTCCGAGAATACTACTACATTGACATCCGTAAGACATGGTACGAAGCTCGAGAATACTGCAGAGAAAACTACGACGACATGGCCATCTTCGACAACACGGAGGACTTTCAGCTCCTGTCCAAACCCGCAGGCTTCAGCAGCGTCTACGCCTGGATCGGCCTGCAGGATGAACCCGCGCACTGGAGACCAAACATGGGAAACAGCACCAACTCCTGGGTTTGGTCGGCCACGGGGAAACCGAGTCGAACAGGATACCAGAACTTCAACACTCCGAATGATCCAGATAACTACGCTGCAGGAGAACTGTGTGTCAAAATGGGTGGTGGTGGAATATGGATTGATGTTCGCTGCACTGATCGACTCGCCTTTGTCTGCTTCTCTAGTGAGTAAAAGTAACTTGATATAAAAGATAATAGACAATTATGACAATCCCAGACAACATACGTAGATTATTGTCCCCATAGGACTGTTTGTTCTCTGCATTGACCATCCTTTAATGTTGCCGGGGTTAACCTGCCAGGTGAGATGGGCGACTACAGTGCCTGTGCGCCC
Organism: Neogobius melanostomus; assembly: GCA_007210695.1. NCBI lineage: Eukaryota > Metazoa > Chordata > Actinopteri > Gobiiformes > Gobiidae > Neogobius > Neogobius melanostomus. The sequence continues at coordinate 735,548 of VHKM01000014.1, forward strand.
GGTGACTCATCTCCAGACTATGAGTTTGCGGAGCATCTAGCTGGAGGTTAATGGGGAAACCAGAGCCCTTGGGCAGCAGTTAGTTAGTGCTATCCTTTCTGTGTGGAGTTTGCCTCTTCTCACCGTGTCTGTTTGGCTTCCTCTTTAGCTAAAAACATCAAACCATCACAAAAACACTGAGGCGAGAGTTCGAGAGAAGATAGAAAGGATATAACACTAATTACTGGGATTGTTGAACACGTGTAAACACACTCACTTTCCTTTGTTTCAGACAATGGATCAGAAGTCTCCTACACGTACGTCTCCAGCACTAAGTCATGGTCTGAGGCTGTCGCGTACTGTCGGGCAAACCACACAGACCTGGTGATGATCGAGGACGAAGCTACAAACACCAAAGTCTCTAACGCAAGACCCACCGGGACAGACCCATGGATTGGACTGAGCAGGAAGCCCTGGCACTGGGTCGATGGGTCCCCACTCACCTTTAACAGCTGGCAGGGAGGAGCACCATTCAACTCTGGCAACCAGTACTGTGTGGTAGAAGACAACAATCACAAGTGGATGGCAGCTGGATGTAGCAGCGCAAACCCCTTCATCTGCCACAAAGGTAAACGGTGACGTTTATGATCCATTTTTGAGCCGCTCTTTCAGCCATTCCATTTGAGATCTTTTATTGGGTTTGCTTTTACACAGTTACATGAGTAAGGGAACAAAATGGGGCTTACCCCCGGCTCACATTAAATACGGTACGGGTTCGGTCCGGGTTCGGTCCTGATCCGGTCCGGGTTTACCCCAAACTACCACTCCCAGTGAGTCCGGCTGACACTGTGGCTCCGCCAGCTCCGGCGCCAGCACAGAAACGGCCCTTGCAAGAACAGAAGTGCACATGAGTTTCGGTCTTGGTGCGAGTTCACGTTATAAGTAGGTAGTATATAGGTAGTTTTTGTAAACAAAAGCCGTATTTGCCAGAACAACGACTCCGCCCAGTGAAGTGGATGCTTTGCAACACACTAGTGCCCCTGTGTCACTGGTAATGGAGAAATGTTTACATTTCCTACGTTACAAGCGTGTACAGGCGGTAAATGAGACCAAATAAGTAGTGAGCGGACAGATTTATTTTGAAATACACCGGATCTTCTTTCCTCACGAGACCTGACTTCCTGTTTGGCTCGTGTTTTTCCGTCAGCTTGATCCGTTGGGGCTCCGGTGTCCGGCAAAAATAGACTTCTTGCGGATTCTTTCCGTAGCCGCCGGATGGCCTCGGTAGCCGGACCCGGACTTCGCGGAGCAGTGTGAGTGTGCAACATTAGTTTTAATGACTTTCTAAGTTAGCGGACGCCGCACCGGACCTTAACCGGATTTAATGTGAGCCGGGGGTTAGTCGACTTACAGTCAGGGACAAAGATGGTGAATAATGATCCTGCAGATAAACATCTTATCGTTCTCTGATCAGCAGCCATGCAAACGAGAGTCCACTTCAATCCACGACTATTGAAGAGAGAATGAAGCTTCATTTAAATATTTAAATCAAAGACATTGCTTTTCGGCACCATTATGTCATCACAGAAAGACATTTAAAACAGAAGTCTTACTAATTTCAAAATGCAATCTCGTGACTTAATCACCCGTTTATTCTTTTCTTTTATTAATTTACTGTTATACATTTTTCTTTTTTTAAACAGTGAACTCGCTGGTCAACAAAGTCAAAGTGAACTTTCTCAGCAGCGCAAACCTGGCTGATCCTGACGTCCAAGCCCAGATCCTGCAGCAGGTAAACTCCTCCTACCCTTCAAATAAAAGTATTTTTCTGTGACAGACTGATTATCATTCCTGTCTTATTTTGTAGCTGGAGGCAGAGCTCAGAGCTCGCGGGTTCGTCACCAAACTGAGGTTTAGCATCAAACCCCAGAAGCTGAAATAAGGAATCAGCAAATAATCATCAAACAGGCTTCTCATCAAGGGAGACTTTACGTTTGTATATCGTGCTGCAATGATTAGTTTATTAAATAGATAAGTTTTGTTGCTTAGTTACTGCAGGTAGAGCCATAACTATTGGTATACAGTGTGAGTGAATTATTAATGTTGAAAAAACTATCCACGGTTTTCCAGAGTTTTCCATGATTCAAGAAACGGTGCAGAGCGTCAGTCCCAGGACAAAATGGCGTCACCTAAAACTCATTGTTTAAACTCACAGGCTCCGGCTTGTAAATCTATTTATGCTCTACTTTTATTCAAATGCTTATTAGAAAGACTTATTGATATAACAAATTCAAATGTTTATGTTTTTTTTTTTGTTCGAAATTTGAATGAATTTTGCAACACCTACTGTTAACCATAAAATCACTTTTATTTAAACTTAACAGACTAAATCAGATTAGGAAGAGATAAAGCCGTGTTTATTATTGAGGTTTGACTGGACATCAACAAAAGGGTATCATTTAGTGCATTGGCGTAGCCACGGGTGTGCCAGGGTGTGCCAGTGCCACCCACAGAGCCAGCTGGCACACCCAAAAAACTGAATGCATTTTTTTAATTTATTTTTTTACATATAACGTAACGGAGGCAAATAAAAGCCGGTCTCTCAAACAGGCCGGGGCTATTATTAGAAACTATAGCGGTAGAAATATTTCCCATGTTCGGAATTTGTCTTATACTCGTGTAAACGATAACTCACGTGCAGGATGTAAACAAACTGGAACCCAGGCCGAGAGAGGGAACGCTGCTGCGGAGCGGAGCTGATGAGACAGATTTAGCCACTTTTCAAACCTTCTGTGACTATAAACAGGGCAAGCAACACATGTTGTGTGACCCTCCAGGGTTTTAATAAAGTCCTCAAAGCTCATCCAGCGGCTCCGTGTGCAGGTAAGTTCCACACCTCAAAGTAACTCCTCCGATCGGCGCGAGCGTCTCGTCTTCTCTCGGGTCTGTTTATGATCGATCACAAACACAAACGCTCCGTCTAAACTCGCCTTTACACCAGATAACAACAAATAATCCGGTCCGCGGTAAAAAAAAAAAAGAAAAGAAAAAAGAAAAGAAAAGAAAAGAGAAACCTGCAGTGACATTGATGTCAATATTCCGCTAACAGCAGCGAAACGCTTCCTGTTGTCCCTACAAAATAAAAGCGTCAATGTTCCAGCCGCTGGAGAGTGTTTGCAATGTTAATTAATAAAGGAACCTAATATTTTAGGTTCAAAGGACACAAATCTCGTTTTCTTCATTCTACTGGTCGTCTGTTTTGCTCAAATAAAAATAAAAGCCTGTCTCTAATTTTGGCCTGGTTCCAATAAAGGCCTGGTCCTCGATGTGCTTGAGTAAATAAAGGCCCTAGCCTATATTAGAGGATTTACGGTATGTAGCTTTTCCTAACATGTTTGATAACCAGTCGATCAATTTGTAAAAATTGCCACCAGGCGATGCGTTGCGACAGCTGCACTGGGCATGTTAACTCGATCAATCAATAAAAAAGTGCAATCAGGCGAAGGGGGTTGTGACACCTGCACCTGGCAACCAACCTAATGACCTGACTGTGACCCTCCCGCACAGCGAGCACTGCAGGAGCGATAAAAGTGTTAGTAGCCTAGCTACTACTTGCAGACAAACTGGACTCTGACGAAATAATAAACTTATTCAAGGCCAAGCCACGCCGCTTGCCTTGTGAAGCTGCAATAAGAAGGTGGGAAGTTCAGATGCTTAAATAATACATGTGATAGTGTGAGTAAGAAATAAATAGGATAAGATAAACAGGTTTCCTTATAAATATGACAGGAAATACATGTGAAAAGTGTTAACACCTCATTTAAATCGCGTTAAAAACATGTGTTTAAAGGTTGAAAAGTTATTATGATGTATTTCAGAAGTTGAGAATGTGTTTGATTATACAAGTTAATGCCAGCCATTGATTTTGAATATGTAAGTCGGAATTTATTAGTTTTGCCTGCAGGCCTGTAGGGGGAGCCCTTGCCACTCTGCTTTAAGCAAATTATGAAACTGGCAACATTTTCCCCCGTCAGAGGGGCATTACATGTACACAGTAAGAAAAAAAAGTTCTATTTGTTGAGAATAAATTTGGCACACCCAGTGTTTGCTGGTGCACACCCAGTGTCTTTTTCTGGCTACGCCACTGATTAGTGTAATTATACAACTTATGTGCAAATTTATCACATTTTTTAATGTTATACAATTTAGTGTGAAATGCAGTTAATACTATACATTTTAATGTAAAGGTTTTATGGATTCAAAACAATCCACTGGTCAAAGATTTTTAAGTGTCCATTTACTTTACATCACGCAGGGTCAGGTTTGTGATCATTGCAGAAAATTGCACCAAATGAGCAGATTTGCATTAACATCTTTATACACATTTGGTTAAAGGGATTATAGGAAGAAAGTCAAAGCCATTGTTCGTCTTGACCTCCACAAAATTAATTAAAAGTTGTATTTAGCCATTTAAAATCACAACAAGTCTAGAGGGAAGCTGCTGTTGAAGGCTTTTGGTGTGTTTTTAACACAGATTGCAATAAGATTGTAATTGTACCACCAGTGGAACATGTACCAGTTTCAAACCAGTGTTCAACACTAATAAAATCTATTGTGTGAGTATAGATGACTTACTAAGGTGTGTGCTTATCCAGGCCTATGTCTAGTCTAAATCCCTTCATTTGTTTAAGTTTCCAAAGTTCTTTGAACAGCCAGAACCATAGCCAGGACAGGAGACACGTGGCTGTCATTATACACCTGACACCAGAGATGTACTCAAGTCCCGGACATGTGACTTGTTTTGCAAATAATTTTTTGCTCTCATTTGGTCATTTCTAACGCAGGGCGGCCCATAATTACATGTTCATTGGTATATTAAGTTAGCATTCGAGTGCCAGAACACCATAAAACTGCATTTGCAAAGTGTATAAAAACGCTCTTCCTCTTACGTTTTTGCCACATTGACTTCTATTATAATCACTGGTAACACTTTATTTTACACTACCCTTGATACATTGTAATTTAGTACAATGTAATTGGCTTTGTAACAATGTGTAATAACTTGAACCTAAGGGTTAGATGGAATACTGTGTATTAGTACTTTGCAGGTAACCCATTATGTCTTATTACATTATGTACCTGCAAAGTACTAATACACATTATTCCATTGCAAATTACATAGATACAAGTTATTACAGATTGTTACAAAGCAGATTACATTGTTAGGTATAATGTAGATGTAGGTAGTATAAAATAAAGTGCTACCACTTATTTACACACAGCAGCCATTACAATACACAGACTGAAATTCTGGTAAGAACTTATAAACTTACTTCAAGGCTAAAATCATAAAGATGTAACCCTACGGTGGTAATTCTGCTTGTAGGCAGGCTAATAATCTATGGTAGGCGTTATCAAAAATCGAGGTACGATGAGGAGGTTGGTGTTGTACTAAACATAAGGTCAGAAGACCATAGATTCCACTCCAAATGAAGCACAGGACAACAGATTAAAGTTTTAAGTAATGTGGTTCTTATTGAAATTTGTTTTCTATTTCCTTATTCAATATTCAATATTTAGTTCAGATCATAAAAATGTGACATTAGTGTACAAATCGCCACAAATTCTTTTGAGATCTCATGAAACAAAAAACAAAAAGGAAATCTGTCAAAAATATAGTTACCCTTGAGTGCACTCAAATTTGAATTGTCCAACCACCCTTCAATACTTAGCGTCCATATAAAACAACCCAAATGGACCGTTGCAGCGCTGTTAGATGAAGCAGTGGCCAGGGAACCAGGCACCAGGGCGAACAGAGAGGAATCCAGCTTCGGCGGAAGGAACACCAGGGGATCCAGGACCAGAAGAAGCCTCTAAAAAGCAGTCTACACAAAAATGTGCTGAAAATTAACTAATGTCTTTGTTTTAATCTTTCATTACTTAATACTCCATATTTTCAATAATACAACTTACATTTTATAACCTATAAACTGGTACTGCTGAGGTGTTCTGGAAGACCAGGGCTGCATCCGAAATCCTTAAATGATAGCCTCTAAGTCAGTGTTTTCAACCACTGTGCCGGGGCACACTAGTGTGCCATGAGATATTGTCAGGTGTGCCGTGGGAAAGTATCCAAAAAAATATTGGTCTAAAAAATATTTTTTTAAATAAATAATTATTTTCTGCTAATAAATGTACTATTAAGTCTCTGTGCTGTCTAGTGAGAGGGAGAGTAACCATGTAAAACTCTTCCATCAGTAAGTGGCCGCAGGTAGCTGAGACAAGAGAATTAGTGATACATGGATGCAAGAGGTGAAGGTGACAGAGGCATTGTGGCTAGCAAGACTATATGGTGTTCCTATCAAAGACACTGATGAGTATACTTTATATTGTGAATATAGTCCACAGAGTTACGGTTACACCCCGCCATTCTGACACACCGCTACTCCGACGTTGAGGTCTAATTGTCGGAGTGGCGGTGTTTCCATTTATTATTAAACGTCCCGGCACTCCGACATTTTTTTTCCCCCTTTGTCGGAGTGGTGACACTTTTATCTTTGTGCAACGTCCCGCCATTCCGACACACAAGATAATTATCAAAAATACGTAGGCCTACTAGAATTAACTATTACTATTACGCTCACACCCACTCACACAAGACAAAAGATTCGAAAATGAAGTGTCACGATCACAAGAGCCTAGGACCAGATAATGCAGTGTTATTTTCTTTATGTCTCTACATAAAGGCACAAAACAAACCCTGAGAATAGCTGATGCTGGAGGAGTCCGTACTCCATCACGCGGTGTGCGGAGAGCCAAGGGCAGCGGCTCGTGCCATAGCCGCTCCTAGCTCTCAGCAAGTTTTTTTTTTTTCTGACGGCTGCACTCCAGCCATATGCACGTTAAATTGGGAATCTTTTTACGAATGGGGCAACACATGCATCACTCCTCTCTCAGCGCCGCCTGTCATGCGCTCATTACGCACTGTGCGTCGGCTGTCTGATGCTCCAAGAGGCACCACTGAGGCCACTGTGATTGAATGATGTTGAACAGTATTTGTGCCGCTGTTTTATTAATGCAGTTGACATAAAAACGATCCATATTAAATGAGAACGATTAGGAAGAGCAGCAAAGGAAACATGCCAACATGTCCAGTAATCAGGGCTTATGGCACAATTACGCGGCACTGTCCGTGGGGCGCGTCATATGCGTGTCCATTATGCGTAAAAGCTCAGTGACCCACACATACACACCCCCATGCGCGCTGCTTCTTGGAGAAGGACTTGTTTTTGGAAAATGTTTTGAACGAAGGGGAGCGCGTGGCTTGGTCAGCGCTGTGAGCGGCGCATCCACTTTTCAGTCTCTTTAAAGCCTTGAGACAGTGCGCGGCGTCTTTCCCGCGGACTTCAGCGCTTGTTGTGAAATACAGACTAGCCCGCACCTGTCACTGCCTTTGCCCAAAACTATCTCATGAGCCGCTGTAGAGGGACTGGGAAATGCGCATAGATGGGCCGACAGCGGGGACTCTCAGAGCGGGGATGAACAGGGAAGGAGACGCTGAGCTGATGAGGATCGTTAATAAGCCTCCATCATTATCAGCTATTCTCACGAAACACGGACAAAAGCCGAGGGCAAACGGATACGCTCAAAACGATTGTCGGAATAGCGGTACCAAAAAGTGTCGGATTGGCGGGATGTCGCAATAGAGGGGTGTCGGAATGACGGGTCGACCCCCAGAGTTACATGTTTTAACATTTTCTGGTGGTGTGCCTCGTGATTTTTCAATGAAAAAAATGTGCCTTGGCTCAAAAAAGGTTAACAAACACTGGTCTAATGGTGCGTACAGACCAAACGCTGACACGCCACCAACTTCCATGTTAAGCCTATGCAGACGTGCTTCGAAATGTAAGCAAAGATGTCCGCGCGTATGAAGCGTTGCAAATGCGAGCAGATGAGGATTAACGCGCGTCAAAGCCAGGGAGAACAGCGCGGTACAGAGCAGCGATGCCCCGCCCACTGCTTCATGCACTCAAGTAATCACAATTAAAGAAAATGTTCAAAAATAAGGATGAAAAAGAATACGGATGCTCGTTCTATTAAATCAAAATCATTGTTTTATTCCCTAAATTTACAATCTAATACAGAAGTTAACAGATGTCCCCATGGACACATGTTGATCGACCAGAAGCCAGGGTGAGAAGGGCAGACTCCTCCCCTAACCACACAAAAGTACATGATGAAGTAGGCGTGTCCTTGTCGAACCAATCAGTACTCTAGGATGTTTCTTCAGCGCGATCTGACTCCTAACACACTGCCCCCAGTGGATTCCAAGAGTAAGGACAACAATTCAAATCACCCAAAAGCACAGATTACAATCAACACAGTTTCATATAATCATTAAAGCCTATTATAACAAAAACAGATATAGAAATAGCCAACACAATCTACACGTGCGTTCATTTACGCCTTTTTAACCAATCAGGGACTGGGCTCATATAGTGAGCACAAGCGTCACCTGTTACCTGCAGCAGTGGAGCAAAAGGGCAAACGCATATATGCCTTTCATAGGGGCGCCAATAGTGATGTGTTCTTTTTAACAGTCTATGTGTGTCGGTCGTGAACGATCCGGCTCTTTTGAACGAGTCTTTACAGTGAACGATATGAACGGGTTCGCGGTGGTGAAGTGTTTTTTTTATTCCTCTTTGGGGACGGGCGTCACTTTAGTTGTGCATGCTTATTTTGCGAAACAAAAGTCACTGCTGGAGTGGGGCAGAGAGGAGTGCAGAGGGACTGTCATCTCCACCGCTGCTGCTGTCATCTTCACGCGTCAGCAAACGGGCGTTTCTCGCGAGTGTGAAGCGGCAATGTTTGGCGTCCAACTAGAGGCTGACGGAGTGTGGACTCACGTTCGGTCTGAACGCACCTTAAGATGTCTGTCTGTTGTGAGGAGCAACCATCAGAACATCATGATGAGGAGGGCACGGCTTCGGAGACTATTGGCCTTGTGCCGCCAAAATGTGAGTAAATAAATGCTACAATAGCTCGTGAACAGGCAACTGTGGACATTAAATAAGTTGATACTCATCCCACATTGGAGAATTTACATATTACTACAGTGCCATAGGATGGATCAAAAGCAGAGGACACATTTATATAGTAGTGGTATAATGACAAATAAACACCACACCCATACCACAGGGGTCGCAGATAGTAAGGAAATGTGGAAATGTGAAACTGGCCAAGTGGGCACAAAATGCTGGATAATCTGGTATGCATCCATTCAACCACAACCAAAAGTTCAGGACTTTGAAATCACTGTACTGAAGTACAAGTAAAAAGTAATGGCCAAACGATTACTTGAGAAAAGGTAACAAAAGTACTTGGTGAAACTGTTTCATTAGTACTGTGAGTAACGTTTTGAGGGAAAAAGTGATTATTGTCCATGACGCATATATTCTGTGAAACAAAACGTAAAACATGAACATTCCTCACAACATTCTTACAAAATATACATACAGAACACACAGAAAAGATAAATATTCCAAAGAAGAAAGTCCACTTCAGTAAATGAGTAGTACCTGCCTCTGAGTGTCAGCCAATCACACTCTTGCCCGACATTGAAACCCTTTTGTCTACCCTACAGGACACACCGATCTATGCGACCCCAACACCAGAGTGCCTCTGTTGGCACGGTACCTGGACTACGATCAAGACCTACGCCATGACTACAGGCTGTCCAGGACCTCCATTGAGGCACTCTTGGTCCTGCTCAGGAGGGAGAAGACACACGGTTGGGGGCAAGATGTGGAGGTTCTCATTGTTCTATACTGGCTAGCACATGGACTGTCTTACGCAGTAGTATCTCGGCCTTTGATGTCCCGAGATCTACTGTGTGTGACATTGTCCACCGTGTGTGTGATGCCATTTTGACCCTCCTAGAGAGAGTTATTCGGTTCCCCCTCCCGGCACAGTATGCAGAAGTAGGACGCGGCTTTCAACATCTGGCCCGCAGTCCTGCTTTCAGCAACTGTGTTGGAGCTATTGATGGGTGTCACATCCGCATCAAAGCTCCCCAAGATGGAATAGCTGCAGATTACCTGAACAGGAAGCTGTTTCACAGCATCCTGCTTCAGGCAATCTGTGACAGCACTGGCAAATTCCTGGATGTGTACATCGGTTACCCTGGTTCTGTACATGACACCAGGGTGCTGAAGAACAGCCCAGTGTTTGTCAGCGCTGTCTACCCTCCACCTGGCTATTTCATCGTGGGGGATGGGGGATACCCGTGCATCAACGCACCGATAACTCTCATCACGCCCTACCGTGAGCCATTGAGGGGACCAGTGGAGGCACGCTTCAACGCCCATCATGCCAAGGTAAAAGGTGACACTGTAATAATGCCTTTCAGGGGCAGACACTACATTAAACCCGGCCCAGATCTACAGGGTGCAAAATGGTGCATTGCAACACTTCAATATGTCTGTACACTCAGTCTCAATTACAGCAGAATGTATTTTAATGGAGAGAATCCCTGTTTGTATCATTTTCAAAATCTGATGCACCGTCAGTCCGTTTGTTATGTAGCCTGCGCTGCGCTAACTGCATGTTTTGTCACCCAAAGGCCCGCAACATCATCGAGAGGGCCTTCGGCATGATGAAGATGATGGCGAGGGATCTTCTTCAAAGCCCTGGAAGTGAACACCATCTTCGTTCCTAAGGTTGTGGCAGTGTGTACCATGCTCCACAACCTTGCGGTCACAAATGGCGACAACCTGGACCCGGCTGAAGAAGATCCCGGCCCTCCACCTGATCCCCCACCTCCTGAGCAGGACAATGAAGAAAGGGGTTGTGCATTAAGGAACATATTGGCAGCACACGTCTCTGCCCTCGCCAGCTCCCTCCTCATCTTCACGAACATGACTACTTCTGATGGTTGCTCCTCTGTTATGTTTTGTTTGTTTTGTAGTGATGTTTTGGTGTTCACATTTTATGTGTCATAAATTATTTGTTTATTCACCCACAATTGGATGTTGTGTTGTCATTATAGAAAGAACTGATGCTCATGCCATTGTGTGAGAATAGCCACAATAGGGTGTCACACAATAGCTTCACACATTTAGACATACTTTACTGTATATGTCAGCTAACTTTGTTAAAGTGGATTGTTGGATAGTAATGGGTTGTATTCAGATGTGTATTTTCATTTCAGTAACTTCATAACTTCAGATATATTTGCTCATCAATGACACTTCAGGCAGCTAGGATGTTTCTGCATGCTATGGTGTTCTCGCACATCAAATATTGTTTTACAAACTGGTCTCTTACAAATGAAACCACTTTTAGACAAATAGAATCCTTATATAAAAAAGCTTTAAAAGTTTTGCTAGAAAACCTGTTTCGTTCCACCACTGCCGCATTCTTGAGAGGTACAACCTTCTAAACTCGAACATTTTAAATACTTTAAATTTGCTTGTATGGTCTACAAAATACTCAATGGACTTGCACCACCGCCATTAAGGGAATTTGTAAAATTGAAATCCTCTTCTGGCAGAGCCACTTGGTCCATGGTTCGAGGAGACTGTGAAGGGCCTTCAGACATACCACCTTGTCCAGACTGTTCTTTCAGTCAGGGGCTGTAACATCTGGAACAGCATCCCTCTCACTATAAGAGAATGCCCACGTTAACACATTTAGGACTCACTTAGGAATTAAAAAACTGGTTGAAATCCAATCAACGATGTGCTCATTAGACCTCCTGGTGCAGGACTGAGCCAAGTGTCAGGATCCTCTGCACAGATGTTGCTTTGTAAATAATAATTGTACATATTTATCCTTATGTTTGTTTGAACTGTATGACCTGCCCTTGCACTAAAATCTCATTCTATGTGCAAGTCACAGAACGAACATTCAGATGTTATTAATGTATGAATTGTATCAACATTTGTTATGTAAGTATGTAGCCTCAACTTTTAAATTGTTTTATGTTTTATAATTGTTGTTGGCATTATCCACCTTGCCCAGGGACAACCGTTGAAAACTAGCTTTGCAGCTAATACTGACACATTTACAGAAATGTTCATTAATGTGTACTGTCCCTGTGAAATAAACCAATAAATAAAACTAATAAATAAGTACTTGTTTAAGGTAACTGTATCTAGTACATTTACTCTTTCAAGTTAGGGGTGTGTAGAATACTTGTACTGTCCTGAAATCACACAATACATTGTTACATCAAATGAAATGTCATCTTACTAGCACAGAACGCGCCTCAAGGTATGAGTATTCATGTATAGATATGGCGCACATGTTAATACAAGTTTGTCATCAAACCATCAATGCAAAAGTCTCTCCAGTATAATAGTGTAATACAATACTGTGGTCAAAGTAGCACAATGTGGTACTGTAATTACATAGTGTGCTATCCAACACCGCATGCGCAAAATGCAACTATCAAGAATGAGAGGGCATCACAATGTTCATAACATTAGGATGTGTCTGACCCTTCCATGGGTGTATATTTCAGTCTGTAATATATAATTAGTAGTTTAATTAACAGTTTTTCATATGTGTCCCTACTCTTCCCCCCACTGGCTTTGATAATTGATTTCAATTCAACCAAATGTTTGCTACAGGAAATGGGAACAGGGACCAAATATATGGATGGTAAAGGCCACCAGCAGTGTTATCATTCCTAAGAATGCTGAAAAGGAGTGTTATGTCAGGGTGAATTGTGACAAATCCAAATTTGTATATAGAATGAACATTTTGTCACAAAGTGTGCATCTGTGTGTGTTTGTGCACACCATTGTTTTGCCATTGAAGGCGCATACAAATGGTCATGAGATTTGTGGTCACAATGTACAGTTTTACCAACATGCTTCTATGAATACTCATGAGAGTTTGGGGCAGATCAATGTTTCATGTTACAGACCATGAGGGCCACTGTCATGGCCAGGTAAATGATTACATGTGGAAATTCAACAGGGTGTAGCTGATAACTCTGAAGATGCCCTACATTTGTAGAGGTATTCCAATGATGAGCTTCTAATGTGTATCTGTATTACATAATTAAAATAGCCAATAGCTATTTCCAGGTCTGAGCTGATTACCTGGCAGTAGTGGTTCTACCATATGGTCCATACGGCCATTATAACAAGATTTTGAAGGGCCTGAAGCTTACACGAAGAAAGACTGCGCATAGTTGTGCAAGCTGTTTTTAATTGTTTATTGTTGTTTTGTGGATGTTGATAGTTTTATGATTTGTCATTATTGTTGCAGGAGACGCTCATTGATTTCATGTCGCTTTTGTATTGTTTTTTAATCATGTGCAGTCAGTGAATCCCCCGGCGTTTTCGTGGATTGTGGTGTGGTGCTTCGGACGCTCGTGGCCGTGCCGACGCTCGTGCCGGTGCGCGTGCCCTCGCTGTGCCAGTCCCCAGTGGGGGATTCAATAACCTCCTGAAAAGGAACATCATCATGCATATCTGCCACACGTGACAGCCATGTGATACAACTTTATTCCACCCAAGTGCACACTATTTCCTGCAGGGTGATTATATGTGTGGGATTACAATGCCATTCACCATCATTAAATGTCTCACCCAGTTGAGAAATGTGCAAGCACGGTCTACTGAAGTGACCCAGTGTTCAGCATGTGAGCTACCTTGTCTTGACTTGAGGGTTGTCCACTTTTTATTAGCCTGTGATCGTCCTCTTAGCCCTATCTTTTGGACAACCTGCCTTTTGATGAGAAAAGGATATAATTAGTCATGTTACTTTCTCTTTATTGAACGAAGGTTGAGAGTGATCGGGATTCTGCTTAATGATCATACTACATGATGAGTATGTACTTACTGCCATGCCAGTCGGGACCTTGGCCTCTCTTCCCTGTGACAGGTGGGCCACCTGGTTCTGCAGGATCAGGGCTTGGTGGTCTTCATCAGTGAACTGGCACATATTCACGTGTGTGGATTAAGTCCACAGGACAATAACTTGCACAACAGGGTTTTTTTTTTTTTTACCAGAGTTGGTCGAATCGTTCTGTGTTGTCGCTTACATACAGGGTTGCCGTTGCACTCATTGTGGACAAATTGGAGGTGAATTAGATGGGAATGAATCCATGTTGAATGGAAACATCTCTCGTCAGCAGATTGAGGTACACTTGGGGTCCAGTATGAAGACATATGTGCTACTAGCACATGTTTCATTCACTATGTGTAAGTCCCATACATATGGGAGTACAAGTAGCTCACAACTGTTGTGTAAAACGTATGTTGTAACGTACCAAATTGAGTGGCTGTTGTTCTGTCAGGTTTTCCATTAGCATTCCCTATTTGGGTGTTTATTGTTGAATTCCGCCATTTATTTGAGGTTCCATTTGTATTAATGATGTGAATGTTTAATGGTGGCATAATCTTCTGTTTTCAGTGAATATTCAGCTTGTTGCAACTGTCAAACGATGAATGGGTTATATTTACGGTACAACAACAATGCGCGCAGATGACCAACAGGCTGTTAAACGGAGTGGTGTAGACCGTTAAAACCTTTCGGAAGAGGTTGTTGTACTCACATGCGCGCGTATCTTTTCCTCTTGACCATTTTCGTTAATTTTACGTGAGTGGCTGGGCGACTTGTTATTATGGCGTCCTTGTGGCGCACAGGGATTGTGGGATTGGCACATAGCTCCTAATCGCCAGTGGAGTTACATCAGAGGTCCTATGCTAAAGTGGCTATCGATAGTTAGCATCAGAGGTCCCTATGCTAAGTGGCTATGATAGTTAGCAATAAAGGCACTTCCCTAACTCCCTCCTGAACGAAAGCCCAATTCGGGACGCATCCTTATCATGGCAGACGCGACGCACATCCGGTTTGGCGTAAGACCTCTTACCACATTAGTGGTTTCGATGGAGCACAGGATGCTTCCAATAGCTCCTTAAGCTCCTCTGTATTGTTTGCTCTCATGTCTCGTCACTGTCTTTTGGCAATGCCCCTAGATTCTCTATGGGGTTCAGATCAAGGTGAGTTTGCTGCCAATCCAGCACCGTAATCTGATTTGGTCATTTAACGCAGGTTTTTTTTGCATGTGAGAGGTGCCAAGTCCTGCTTGGAAAATGAAGTCAGCATCTCCATAAGGTTTTGTCTGCTGAAGGAAGCATAAAGTCTCTAAAATCTCCTGGTAGACGGTTTCCTCACACAACAACAGTGGCGAGGACATAGTCTGTTGTCCTCATCTTCTTATTTCTCCTCCTCTGTAACTACTGCCTCCTCCTCCTCACTATCAGGTACAATCTTCCTTGAAAAAAATAAAGCCTGTTATGAGCATTACTCCTACTCAGGTTGAACCCATGTTTTCTAAGTATAAACAATAGCAAACACTAGTTACAAGTCACTTCACAGATGAAATATAAGTTACTCATTGTCAGTATACTTACCTACTTGTTAGTAAGGTCCTCCTCTGACGTCTTTTATCAGGGGGCCACCCAGTCCGAAGCCCCATCTGATGTCATCCTTCCTTTCTTAGATAAGACAATAAATGAACAAGGCTAACATTGTCCTTAGGGTAATATTATTACCGTATATCACACAGGCCCCAACAGATCTGAACCCCTGGTGTATTTTGATAATATCCAAAAGTACATGGATTGAATGGACTGGATGAGGAAAAGAAGCATCTAGGTTGGTGCCAAGTATTTTGAGCCATGGCGAAAGGCATGATGGGCACAAGTTAAGAAAACTATACGTGCCTCATACTCTGTAGCGTCAGAATCGATCATTCACTATGTTCGCACACTCCTCACCTTAAATGAATCAATGAGAATATGCCACTGGGTGCTTCCAGGATCATCATAGGCAACTACCAACAGAACCAAAGAGTTATCTCTTGCTGGATGAAGACTATCATCCAGCACACCACATCCGAGCTCCACATATCCATGAAACCGTGTGAAGGTCTATTACCATCTGTAATGAGACCAGTATGACCGCAGTACTGTATATTTGTTTGCAGCCTTTGTAATGGAAAAATATTAAAGCGCAAAAACAAACTTTTGCAGCATCCTAAAGTAATTTTGAAAACAGCATTCTCTGACATTCATTATTTCCATTGTTTACAAAATACTTCATACATCCTTCCAGGTTCTTCAGGGCGGGGGACTCCTGTGTGACGCACAACATTAGCTTTTTTCTAGCACTCGTTTCACACAGCATATAATTTGCCCATCCTTCTCCCACTGCACTCTTTTTCCTCCGCACTCCATGGTCTCTCTCTTTCTCTTTTTTGAAACTGAAAAAGGAGTGTTAATATACAAAATTAAATGTCATATTTGCACAAATCTCTTAACATTTAAGTCTCTCATGTCAAATAATTGGACTAAACTTATCTGTATGCACCAACTGTAGAAACACGATGTCCAGGGTCTATTTATTTGTAAGTGAAATCGATCTCATGATCAAACATTATCAAAGAATTGTCATGAGGTATTCTTTCATGATTATAATCTTTAATTAATAATACGAAAATAGGGAGATCGCTGGCATTGGGTGTTGCATTGGATTTGAGAGGATTTATTTAAAGGTGAATATGTCACATGCGGGGCGAGAGAGGGAAAGGACCAAATGCAGAAGGCAGCTCTGTACACTCAGTTTAATGGATAAATATCCAAGAACAAAACGGAAAACAAAACAGGAAAACTCACAACATGAGGCCGTGTTAACAAAGGAACAGACTTAGCAAATCAGGTGAGATACACGTACCGACGCAAACAGGACAAAACAAGCACAATGAACCCGACAAAGACAAGAGGGACACAGGGGAATAAATAACATGAGGAAAACAGGAAGCACATTAGTAGGGAGGGTACCGACCCCCGGTATCATACGGCCCGGGGCCACGTGGGTCGGTCCACCCCGGACCGATAAGCTCCCAGCCTTAACGGTCTTCTTAACGGGGCTTGCTGCGCTCAATAATCATCGCCCTCTAAGCGGATGCCGCTCTGATGCACTCGGATCTGTCATCCCCGCTACCTAGGCCCCACACGAAAGTGCAGGGTGTCCCCGCCTGCGCTCTGGCCACTGCCCTGTCTCCCCTCCACAGCCGTTGGTGAGCAAGGCT